>JBBPBX010004193.1:66239-78090 GCA_038048925.1 Garcialebias charrua | reverse complement strand
GACCATAAATAATTCTAAATTAATAAATAATGAAGTTTGAAAACAAACAATAAGCAATAGTCATATTTCCAAATTTTGGTGATTTTGAGCCACATTTCCATTGCCAACGTAGATTAATTGTTTCCGTTGTCTGCCATGTTGCACTGTTCAATGAATGTGTGCAGCACAAAGAAGCCTAATCTGTTATGAGTCTTGACTTCTTTAACTTCACTGAACAAAAATATAACAGCAACACTTTTGTTTTTGCTCCCTTTTTTCATGAGCTGAACTCAAAGTTTCAAGACTTATTCTGCGTACATAAAATACCTTTTTCCCCACAAATATTGTTCACAAATTTGTGTTAGTGAGTGTAGCATATATGATGTAAATGCTAAAGATCAGACAAAGTGGTGATCACTCAAAAGTATTAGTAGCAGGCCAGTTATCAGAAGGTTCTAATGTTCGCCTCATGAAGGGTCATGGTTGCATTTGTATTTAAGAACACAAGGACAGAAAATCAGTGCATAAGGTGCTTTGTATTAAATATGATACAGTATTTACAATATGTACAAAAACAAAACAAAAACAACTGTCATCAATCCATTCATTATACCAATAAACATGTTTCACCAGATGAACAGATCTCCCAAATTATCTAGACTAAATCCAAATGCTTGTATTAATCCCACAGTTCATGAAATACCAAGGCCAGGGCAATAGTCCAGATAAGATTGAGGGGTTTAAATGTAGTCAATGAAGACCAAATAAATGTTCAGGAGCCTTTAGCGCTTGTAAAGGTTTTTGGGTGTGTGTGTAGGGAGCAGGCCACAGCATCTCCTACCGCACAAGACAACTCAGGTTCTGGCTCCGGGTTCTTTGGGCCTGAAGCCTAGTGGTAGCTCGCCATCATGGGAAACCTGGCCTCCATCATAGGAAATCTGGCCTCCCTCATAGAAACCTGGCCTGTACAACAGGATCAAGTTAACATCATTTTCTAGTATTAATATCAAAATCACTATCAATACCATACCATAAATAGTTTTACAAATACATAGGATAAATGTATTGATGATCTACATGTACATGATTTACTTTTCTAAATTGTTTATCATAATATAAATACACAAACAATTTCTAAATAGAGTACTCTTCACATTCATAGTCACTGTATGATTAAATGTTAAAGATGGCACAAAAGTACAACATAACCATTTAATCCATTAAATAGCATTTGACCATTTATATTTAAAGGCCATAAGCCAACAAACAATTGCTTTAGCATGCTAATGCCAGCATTGGCATGCTACAAACAATATAAACACTCACCAGTTTGCTTGTTTCTGGTCTTTTAAGCACAAAACAGCAGTTTCTCACTGCTTAGAGACATCTAAAAGCTGAGAAGCATACCAGTAAGTATATGACAGTCCAAAAATAAATTCATCTAAAATTGTTTAATGCCCACCTGCAGCAGCTCTGAACTTCCTCAGTCACACACACCTGCTCTCCCAAATGATGGGAGGAGCCATGTTTTTCTATGAAACTCAAATCTCACAAAATCTCATGAGATTTCACACTTAGTCCCAAAACAGTGGACAAGGTGAAAGCATAAAATTGAGGAAATACAAAAACCAAAATGGACTGGGTTACACCCTCCCCGCTTTAATTCGTGCACGTCCCCGTTGCAGGAGAATTATTGGACTTTACCAGTTCTGAACATCTGCTGCAGGGACGATGGTTTAAAGCCTGAGTATAGGCATCGGATAAGCCCTGAAACAAGGTTTGAACAACAGAAATTAATGGGTTACCCAATACAGAGTATTGCAGTCGACTTGGCTGGTGACGCTGCCGGGTAGATTGTCTGAGGGCTATCTCAGCCTCAGCATCATTAGATGCAGTGGCAGAACCATTATATGTCAGATCCAATGATGACTCAGATTGTTCAGGGCCAAGACCTTCACCCTCAGCCTCCACAGATATGGTAGCTTCATGTAAGTCTTCAGTCATGTCAGTAAATATGTTTTCTTCCACAGGCAATTCCACGGATTCAGAAGGGTAAACTGTAGTGTTTTCCTCCATCTTTGGCACTTTTGTTAGTTCTTCTGCCTTATCGACAGACGTGAGCGGCTCTTCATTGGACAGTGGCAAAGACTCCTTAGCGTTAGGTATTACACATGCAGGGGCTGTTACTGAACCTGATGATGAAGGATCAGCATCAACAGTGTCACTTGGGACTGATGCCTTAGTAAATCTCACTGCATCACTGGACTCAACCAAGAGTTCAGGTTGGATGGTTCTTTCAAAGCATTCTGGAACATCTGAATCAGAATCCTCTTCTCCTTCCAGAGCAAAATCAGAGTGATTCTGAGTTTGGCTACGAGTCTTTGGTCTACGGTTAGGAGCAGGTACAGGGAAATCTACTGCACTGGCTGAGAGGAACCCACAGGGCAGCAGTAGGTCTCGATGGAGTGTGCGAGTTGGTCCATCCCTAGTCTCAGGTTTTACAGTATAGACGGGAAGATCACCTGCACGCTTGACAACAACATACACCTCTTGCTCCCACCTATCTGCCAGTTTGTGCTTTCCACGTAATCTAACATTACGAACAAGCACTCTGTCTCCAACCTCCAGAGCACAGGGTGTCACTCGCTTATCAAAGCGGCTTTTATTCTTTTTGGCAGACTTGACAGCACTCTGTGTGGCTAATCTATAGCTTTCCTCAAGCCGAGATCTGAGGTTTTTAACATACTCTGAGTGGGAGGAAGATGGAGGTTCTCTAACTGGTAATCCAAAAGCTAAGTCAATAGGGAGCCGTGGGGATCTACCAAACAGGAGTTCATAGGGTGTAAACCCTGTGACCTCATTTCTTGTACAATTGTAGGCATGTACAAGGGGTTTCACGTACTCTCGCCACATAGACTTTTGCTTGGCTTCCAGTGTTCCCAACATATTTAGCAAGGTTCTGTTAAAGCGCTCGACTGGGTTCCCCCTTGGATGATAGGGGGTAGTTCGAGTCTTCTTAATTCCAACCAGCTCACAGAGTTCTTTGATTAATTTTGATTCAAAGTCTGGCCCTTGGTCAGAATGTAAGCGCTCTGGAATGCCATAATGGACCATAAAGTCATTCCAGAGACACTTGGCAACAGTTTTTGCCTTCTGGTTGGGAGTTGGTATGGCCACAGCAAATTTTGTAAAGTGATCAGTGAGTACAAGAATGTCTTTGGTATTGGCACTATCTGGCTCAATGGATAAAAAGTCCATGCACAGTAGTTCAAGAGGATGACTGGTCTTTATGTTGACCAGTGGGGCTGCTTTTTCAACCAAAGCCTTACGCCTAACACAACGTTCACATGTTTTAATGGTTCGGTCCACATCAGCTGCCATCTTTGGCCAAAAGAACCTTTGGCGTACCAGATCGAGTGTACGTTCTATACCCATATGCCCCATATCTTGATGGAGGGCTTTGAGGACTGTAGAGCGAAGGTTTGGAGGAAGAACCAGTTGGAAAATGAATTTGTCATCTTCCTGCCTTCTCCTATACAACACACCGTCCTCCAACACCAGCTTGCTCCATTCTCGCAGCAACAAGGGTAGCTCTGCCAATTCCACTCGAGCTGTGTGGGGAACCTTTTCACCTGTCTCAAGCTGATAAACTACTTCGCGGATAGCAGGATCAGCTTGCTGTTCTGCTTTTAAATCATCATGTGATAGAGATGGAATAACTGGCAAGCCGTACAAGTCTTCCTTGACATAAGTGTCTGGGATGACCTTGATGCTGGCTGATAAGGACTCAACCATGGTGATAGAATATAATGAGTCTGACTGGAGGTGTGTTCTCACCAGACAACTCTGACAAATGGCATCCACAATGTCAGAAGAAATCTCCTTAGTATTACCAGGTTCACACAATTGCTTTGTGAGTTGGTGAACTAGTTCCCACTCTTTGCATGGAAGATCTTTTTCTGAAGCTTCCCCATGAGAGCGCCTTGACAGGGCATCAGCATCTAAATTTTGTCTTCCAGCACGATACTGCATATTGAATGAGTATGTAGAAAGTGCGGCTAACCATCGGTGACTGGTGGCATCAAGCTTTGCTGATGTCAGGACATATGTGAGTGGATTGCTATCTGTAATGACAGTGAAGCTGGCACCATACAGATAATCATGAAACTTCTCTGTCACACTCCATTTCAAGGCCAGAAACTCAAGCTTATGGGCTGGATATCTTGACTCACTCTGAGACAAGCCTCGGCTGGCATAGGCAATTACTCTAAGCTTGCCTTCCTGCTCCTGGTATAACACGGCTCCCAGCCCTATTGTGCTTGCATCTGTGTGGAGAATATAAGGTAACTTAGGGTTGGCAAATCCGAGTACAGGAGCAGAGGTCAACTTCTCAATTACTGTATTAAAAGCAATTTGGCAATCAGTGGTCCACCTTTCACCAAAGGACTGTTTGGGATCAAGGTACTTAGCCAAAATACTTTTAGTCTTGGTGGACTGACGAACTGGTGCATAGCCACGTGTGAGGAGGTTTAGCGGTTTGACAAGGGTGGCATAGTCCTTAATAAACCGCCTATAGTAACCAGCAAATCCCAGAAAAGATCTTAGCTCTTTAAGGTTTCGGGGAACTGGCCAGGATTTTAATGCAGATATCTTCTCTGGGTCAGTTTCTACCCCCTTTTCAGACACAACATGGCCCAAATACCGCACACTGGTCTGGAAGAACTTACATTTTTCAGGGGACAACTTTAAACCAAACTCTTTTAGTCTGGTTAGTACTTGCATTAACCTTCTCTCATGTTCCTCAAGAGAGTCGGAGAAGACAATAAGGTCATCAATGAACACAAGTACTTTATTAAGATGCAAGTCTCCCATACACTTCTCCATCAATCTTTGAAAGGTACTCGGGGCATTGGTTACCCCCTGTGGCATCCGATTCCACTCCCAAAAACCAAGAGGTGTGACAAATGCAGTTTTTGGCTTATCGTCTTCGTTCATCTCTATCTGGTAAAAACCAGATTTCAAATCCAACACTGTAAACCATTTGGACCCAGTTAAGGCCGAAAAGGATTCTTCCAAGTTTGGAAGTGCATACGCATCCTTAACTGTTTGTAGGTTTAACTTTCTATAATCAATACACAGCCTTACATCACCATTCGGCTTACGGACAACCACGATTGGAGAAGAGAACGGTGATTCAGACTCTCTTATAACCCCTGATTCAAGCAGGTCCTGCAGGTGTTTACGAACAGCTTCAAGATCTTGGGGATGGATAGGACGTGCTCGATGCTTGAATGGTGTCTCATCGTTGAGCTTAATGTGATGTTTCACTTTATTTGTACAGCCGAAGTCCGTTTCATGATGGGAAAATACTTCAGGCATGTTGTTCAATGTTGTTGTTATGCGCTCCTTCCATTCTGGTGAAATAGGAGAATCACCAAAATTGAACTCCAAACTAGTTTTCTTATGAGGCTTTGCTGTAGAGGCAACCACTTGTTGTGATAAGATGGTAGATATTTCACAAATGTCAGCAATAACAGACAAGGGTAGAATCCAGGTGTCTTGCTCTGATTCATTTTTGATGACTACAGGGACTTTACATGGCATGTGATGTGGAAGGGTGATCAAGCAACGCTGCACACATAGTCCTCCAGGAAGAGCTATAGACGGGTGTTCAATGATGGCCCATCTAACTCTAGACTGGGTGTCAATTTTGGCAGAACCTTCCAGGACCATTGTTTTCCCTGCTGGGATGAGGAATGGAGTTTGGCTCATTAGTCGCACAACCTCTGCACTTCCCATCTGGCTTTTCTTGTGACGCAGTTCCAGAAGTTTCATCACTGCTTTATAGCCATAAGCTTGGGGCTGAAAGGTGGAAAACTCACTGTCAATGTATTGAGCATACAATATCTCCAATGTGTTCATTCCAATAAGCACAGGTGATGTACTCTCTGGACGGACATCTGGAACAACTAAAGCAAGTGTTGAAACCTCAAAATCTGTTCCTAAAAAGTCTTTAGGGAAAGTCAACTGGAGTTCAACATAGCCCAGATAAGGCACAGATTGTCCTGCAGCCCCTTCCACTTCAAGCAGGTTGTTCAATGGCTTCACAGGTTGGTCAGAAAGGTTGTCGTTATAAAAAGAAACAGGAATGGTGGTCACCTGTGAGCCTGTGTCCAGTAGACAGTTACAGTTGGATCCAGAAATGTTCAGGATGGCAGAACATTTTGAGCCAATGAGCCCCTTTGGTATTTGGTCTGGAACTCTCTTTTCTATTAACTGTTCTGCACACCGAGTGACTTTTTTTCTATTCCTGGGACAAATTTGATCCATGGTGCCTGTTTGTCCCTCAAAAGGCACCGGACTTAGTTTAAATTATTTTGACGAAAGGAGGTTTGTTGCTTCTGGGCATGCTGCTTTTTCTTCTTGGTAACAAGGGTTAGATTGGGTTCGTTCTGGCACTGTGGTCTCATGTGACCATCTTCACCACATCTGAAGCAGTAGCCTGGTTTGGGCTGAGATGTGGTTCTGCGCGATGATGCCAAAAATTTATCAGGTTTTCCAGGGTGCTGCCTGAAAGTCTGAGTCTTGTGGTGAGAGGTGTTAGGCTGGTGAGCAGTCAGTAAGGCTAGCTGTTGCTGGACGTCAGCTAGCTGTTGGGCCAGTCTCTCCGTGGTGCTGGTCAGGGCAGCTAAAGTTCCCTTTTCTTCACCATTACTATGGGCAAACTGAGAATGGGTCGTAGCTTTCTGCTTTGTAGACCCCAGGTGCTGTTTCATGCGCAGGGCTTTTGCTGCTTCCTGGTCTTCTTCTGTACGTAAAAGGAGCAACAGTTCAGCAAAGTTAGGTGGCTTTACTTTTTTCTGTTTCAATTGAAGCTCTGCGATTAAGTTGTCGTCCCAGCACCCACGACAGAACTGTTGTAATAATTGACGGTTGACGTCAGCCTCTGCCACACCCCCTCTTTTCATTGCAGAATTCAGTGTAACTTGGAGCCGTTGAAGGTAGGCCGATGGTTTTTCTCCGACATCTTGGAAAGTATCCATAAATTTAGCAAACAGTTCATCACCATCCTGCACTGTTGCATATGCAGAATCAAGTGTCTCCAAGTACACAGTGGGCAGTGTGTCAGGACTTAGGTGCTTGACTATATCACCAGCTGGAGGCAAGAGACTGTCCACTATCCTTCTCGAACGCTGGAGATCAGACACAGCCGGGTCCTTCAGTAACAATTCCACTCCAGACCTCCATGTTTCAAAGTCTGCTTCATGGTTTGGTCTAGGTGCACGCCCTGAAAACATTCTGAGCCGTTGATGTGTAGAACTGTCTTCATTCTTTACAATGTGCTCCACGACATAGCGCTGGACCTCAGGTGGATGGAGATTTATGCTGGCAGTGGATCGTCTTGGTGTTGGCTGTGAAGTGGAACTAGATCGTTGCTATGGTTCACTGCCTGAAATTGGGACAGTGGTTATTGGAACTGACCAACTTGTGACTGATGGTGGGACAGGTGATGGGTTGCTCATTGATGGTACTGGTGGGGACACAACAGCCTCACTATCAGTGGGTTGCTCTTTCACCGGAACAGCAGGTTTGAGTGCAGCAATAGAGAGACCAATCTGAGTCATCATTGCTGTTAGTACTTCACCATAATCCAAACCAGTCAGTTTAGCCAAGTTCTGCAGATCAGATAGACATGATGAGGTTCTGCTTTGCACAGCACGTGTAGTGCAGACAGTAGGTAAATCAGAAATATAAAAAGTACTAGTGTGATCTTCTAATTCCAAAGTGTATGGTAACTTTGGCCGTAATGTTTCTAAAGCGGCACTGGAACAAAATTCGACCACAAGTGACTCATGAAATTCAGAGTCAGGTTCAGAAATTATTTCAAATCTATTAATCTTGCAATACTGTTTTAAAAAGTCAAAAACTTCATCCTTACTGTCACTTACTGATATGCCCTCTACCAAGACAGCATTTGGGATTTTAATACCACATTGCAAAAACACATCCATCATGCAAGATAGCCAAATGAACCAAAAATACAGATTAAACAACCAAATAACCCTCCTGGCTAGCTCGCCATAAAATATTGTAGCATATATGATGTAAATGCTAAAGATCAGACAAAGTGGTGATCACTCAAAAGTATTAGTAGCAGGCCAGTTATCAGAAGGTTCTAATGTTCGCCTCATGAAGGGTCATGGTTGCATTTGTATTTAAGAACACAAGGACAGAAAATCAGTGCATAAGGTGCTTTGTATTAAATATGATACAGTATTTACAATATGTACAAAAACAAAACAAAAACAACTGTCATCAATGTCATCAATCCATTCATTGTACCAATAAACAAAATATTTCAATAGATGAACAGATCTCCCAATTTCCATCCATCCATCCATTTTCTTCCGCTTATCCGGGGTCGGGTCGCGGGGGTAGCAGCCTAAGTAGGGAGGCCCAGACTTCCCTCTCCCCAGCCACTTGGAGCAGCTCCTCTGGGGGAATCCCAAGGCGTTCCCAGGCCAGCCGAGAAACATAGTCCCTCCAGCGTATCCTGGGTCTTCCTCTGGGTCTCCTCCCGGTGGGACATGCCCGGAACACCTCACCAGGGAGGCGTCCAGGAGGCATCCTAACCAGATGCCCGAGCCACCTCAACTGGCTCCTCTCGATGTGGAGAAGCAGCGGCTCTACTCCGAGTCCCTCCCGGATGACTGAGCTTCTCACCCTATCTCTAAGGGAGAGTCCAGCCACCCTGCGGAGAAAACTCATTTCAGCCGCTTGTATCCGAGATCTTGTTCTTTCGGTCATAACCCAAAGCTCATGACCATAGATGAGGGTGGGAACGTAGATCGATCGGTAAATTGAGAGCTTTGCCTTTTGACTCAGCTCTCTCTTCACCACGACAGACCGGTACAGCGCCCGCTTCACTGCGGACGCTGCACCTATCCGCCTATCGATCTCACGCTCCAGTTTTCCCTCATTCGTGAACAAGATCCCGAGATACTTAAACTCCTCCACTTGGGGCAGACCCAATTTATCCAGACTAAATCCAAATGCTTGTATTAATCTCACAGTTCATGAAATACCAAGGCCAGGGCAATAGTCCAGATAAGATTGAGGGGGTTAAATGTAGTCAATGAAGACCAAATAAATGTTCAGGAGCCTTTAACGCTTGTAAAGGTTTTTGGGTATGTGTGTAGGGAGCAGGCCACAGCATCTCCTACCGCACAAGACAACTCAGGTTCTGGCTCCGGGTTCTTTGGGCCTGAAGCCTATGGTAGCTCGCCATCATGGGAAATCTGGCCTCCCTCATAGAAACCTGGCCAGTTTGCTTGTTTCTGGTCTTTTAAGCACAAAACAGCAGTTTCTCACTGCTTAGAGACATCTAAAAGCTGCAGCAGCTCTGAACTTCCTCAGTCACACACACCTGCTCTCCCAGGTAATGGGAGGAGTCATGTTTTTCTATGAAACTCAAATCCCGTGAAATCTCATGAGATTTCACACTTAGTCCCAAAACAGTGGACAAGGTAAAAGCATAAAATTGAGGAAATAGAAGCACCAAAATTGACTGGGTTACACTACAGTCAGTGAAAACTGTGTTCGTTGCCATACAGTCAAGGCGAATCTAACTCACATGTTCTGGTCCTGTGATAAGCTGCACAACTTCTGGTCTATAATTTTTCAGACCTTATCTGAAGCTTTTGATACAAGTATCCAACCCAGTGCTGAACTGGCAATATTTGGAGTTCCAGGGGAGGATATACCATTAACACACAATTTAAAAATGTACTGGCTTTTTCTACTCTCCTAGCCCGAAGAAGAATACTATTAGTGTGGAAATCAGCACATCCACCCAAAGCTTCTCTCTGGTTGCAAGATCTGACTCTTTTCCTTAAACTAGAGAAGATCAAATTTAGTGTTAGAGGTTCAACCCAAAAATTCTATAAAACTTGGGCCCCTCTATTATCTTACTTTGAGAGACTGGATGCCCTCCCTCGATCCTGAGGGTCACACAAGAGCTGGTTCTGCTGTGTATGTGCCTGTGCCCCGGCCCGGCAGCCTCATTGGTTCTGGATGGTTTCTGGTCACTGACAGTGCTTATCAACCTGTGCAGTTTTTTTTTTTTTTTGGCAGCCTCATTGGTTCTGGATGGTTTCTGGTCACTGACAGTGCTTATCAACCTGTGCAGTTTTTTTTTGTTTTTGTTTTTCGTCCATGTCCTGACTTGGTTTCTATACCCACGGTTGTATGGACACCTTTCTGTATGTTGTCCACGTTTTTGAATTAACGGTATGTTATTATTTTATTTTATTCTTTTTATTAGTTGTTTGTCTATAATTTATTTATATTATTATTATTACTGTTTGTAGCAGCAGGATGGGGATAGATAAGGAAGGGTAGGGGGAACAGGAAGAAAAAGAAAATATGTCATGCCTGTTTCTGTTTTCACGTACTGCTGTTAATGGATGCTTAAATAAAATTATTAAAAAAAAAAAAAAAGGTATTGTTGCACTGATGCTGTCAGTGACTAGAAGAAAGACTCAGAGCTCAACATCAATGTCATCATCTTTGGATTTTCACCAAAGGTTTTGTCTCAAAGCTCAATGAAAAAAATGTCCATAAAACACAATTAAAACATTCCACACTAATAATTCTCAAGATAATCGAGTCAAACGCTTTCGAACACAGTAATCCGAGGGTGGTGGTGACGTTCCTTTATTTTGGTAGAACTAACAACCAGCAGGCCAGCTGTGAGAGAAACGATTCAAACACAAATCCATAAACCAATAAGAGCAAACACACGGCATCAAAAGATGCAGAGTACCTCGTTTTTCATAAGTAAAGCTGGTGTGGAAGTGTTTTCAAAATACGTTTAATTTATCAACTCCGACATTCTTTTTTTTTGCTTTTCAGTGCAAAACTTATTTGATAAATCAGATTTCATCCAGCGCCATTAATTTATTAAACAAACAGCTGAAAGTTTGTCATCTCTGATAGAGATGGTTAGTGATCACTAGCAGCTCTTTTCTAACAAGGCTGAGTCCTCTGGACGGGTTCTTCTTTGTTGAACCTCCATTGTTATCACCTGCCGACACAAAAGGTGGGTGTTCTTGTATTTCATTGCCTGAAAGTGTTTGTTACCCGTGTGTTAATAATTCACCAAACTCAGAGTAATTTAACTGACTGGGATGGCCTCCTCGGCTAATTGACGTTAGCAAACAATAAAAAGGATATAACTCTGTAGTTTTTCAAGGATTCAAGTGGTGGAATGACAATAAAGAACTATTGTCATTCCACCACATGTGGTACATGAGGTGGAATGAAATTATGTACACATGGTCCCAGTTGCATCCAACAAAAGTTTAAAATGTAAAAAGAAAAACTAATAAGATCTAAGATATGAACTAAGAAAAACATTAATACAAATACAAAGGAGCTAGCTGAAATGGAAGAACAAGCCTAAATTAGCAGAAGAAAGCAAAAAGAGCATACGTGCTGAAATAGGTTTTAAATAATCAGAAATTAGCAGAAGAATTAGGAAATTAGCAAAAAAGCTGAAATTAACACACACACACGCACACACACACAAAAACAGCTGAAAAGTAGCAAAAAGAGCAGTTATCAGACGGACGCAGGGAGAGCTAATTTTAGCTGAATTAGGTTGAAGAAAGTTGAAATTATTGCAAAAAATCTGGAAATACTGTAACTGAAAATGCTAAATTTAGCATAAACAGCTAAATAGTAGCTGAACTAGTAAAAATAAGCTGAAAGAAGCATAGACAAGCTGAAATTAGCAGAAATTATTTAATTAGGTGGGAATTAGAAAAAATTAGGACAAAACATTTGAATTTATCAGAAAACTGCTGAAATT
>JBBPBX010004193.1:16445-58621 GCA_038048925.1 Garcialebias charrua | reverse complement strand
GGGATTATGAAAATGTTTGCTCTGTGCTTGTTTTTGAGTTCACACAGCGATCAGGTTTTCCTCTTTTAAAGGTCAGCGATGCGCACAAACAGCTTATGAAAACCGAGCAACAGTTTTGTTGTACAGCACAGGGGATTGAAAAAAAAGAGTCCAAGGTCCAACGAGATCCAAGTAGGTCAGCTTGGCTGGGGATTGGAATCGACTTAAAGGGCCTAATTAAATCTGTCAGGTCTTCGTTGGGTTTAATATTTATGACATCACTAGACTAAAAGAAAAGTAAGTTTCGGGTTTCACAGAAGATTCTCAAGTCCCTCCATCGCAGTCCCAGACAGAAGACCACAGCAGCAGAAAGTCAAGCAAACAGGCCATAAAACCACAGCTCCGGCTTCATGTGGTTCCATCTCCTTCTCCCATAAACACCCACCACTGCATTTCAAAGATGGCTTCAGTCTCAACAATGACTTGCACATGTACAGCTGAACAGCCTTTGAGGTAAAGCTGACACGCAGTAAATACTTCAGGTCTAGACGGAAAAGCTTTTTTAATGTACACGCTAAGTGATATACTGTACCTCTTTCTTTTACCTTTGTTTCATATACTGTACCTCTGTTTCTACCTCTGTTTCATATACCTCTGTTTCTACCTCTGTTTCATATACCTCTGTTTCTACCTCTGTTTCATATACAGTACCTCTGTTTCTTATACCTCTGTTTCTTATACCTCCGTTTCATATACCTCTGTTTCATATACCTCTGTTTTATATACCTCCGTTTCATATACCTCTGTTTCATATACACCTCTGTTTCATATACCTCTGTTTTATATACCTCTGTTTTATATACCTCTGTTTCATATACCTTTGTTTCATATACCTTTGTTTCATATACCTTTGTTTCATATACCTTTGTTTCATATACCTTTGTTTCATATACTGTACCTCTGTTTCTACCTCTGTTTCATATACCTCTGTTTCTTATACCTCCATTTCTTATACCTCCGTTTCTTATACCTCCGTTTCTTATACCTCCGTTTCTTATACCTCCGTTTCTTATACCTCCGTTTCTTATACCTCTGTTATATACCTCTGTTTTATATACCTCTGTTTCATATACCTATACCATACCATACCATTTTATTTATAAAGCACTTTAAACAGGAACAAGTCCACACAAAGTGCTGGACAAACAAACATGCAACAGGCAACACAGACAATGAGGTACAACACGAAAAACATAAAAACATTGCAGATCATAAATAAAACGATCCAATACAAATCAGCTGGCATTGAAAGCAATGGAGTAGTAGTGAGTTTTTAACCGGGATTTGAAAACCGAGAGGGTTTCATATACTGTACCTCTGTTTTATATACCTCTGTTTCATATACCTCTGATTCTTATACCCGTTTCTTATACCTCTGTTTTACATACCTCTGTTTCTTATACAGTACCTCTGTTTCTTATACCTGTTTTATATACCTCTGTTTCATATACCTCTGTTTCATATACCTCTGTTTCATATACCTCTGTTTCATATACCTCTGTTTCATATACAGTACCTCTGTTTCATATACCTCTGTTTCATATACTGTACCTCTGTTTCATATACCTCTGTTTCATATACCTCTGTTTCATATACCTCTGTTTCATATACCTCTGTTTTATATACCTCTGTTTCATATACCGCTGTTTCATATACCTCTGTTTCATATACATGTACCTCTGTTTCATATAGCTCTGTTTCATGTACAGTACCACCATTTCATATACCTCTGTTTCAGATACCTCTGTTTCATATACCTCTGTTTCATATACCTCTGTTTCTTATAACTCTTTTTCTTATACCTCTGTTTCTTATACCTGTTTCTTATACCTGTTTCTTATACCTCTGTTTCTTATACCTCTGTTTCTTATACCTCTGTTTCATATACCTGTTTCTTATACCTGTTTCTTATACCTCTGTTTCTTATACCTCTGTTTCTTATACCTCTGTTTCTTATACCTCTGTTTCTTATACCTCTGTTTCTTATACCTCTGTTTCTTATACCTCTGTTTCTTATACCTCTGTTTCTTATACCTCTGTTTCTTATACCTCTGTTTCTTATACCTCTTTTTCTTATACCTCTGTTTCTTATACCTCTGTTTCTTATACCT
The DNA here is from genome assembly GCA_038048925.1 of Garcialebias charrua. Classification (NCBI taxonomy): domain Eukaryota; kingdom Metazoa; phylum Chordata; class Actinopteri; order Cyprinodontiformes; family Rivulidae; genus Garcialebias; species Garcialebias charrua. The sequence goes on along the minus strand of JBBPBX010004193.1, from coordinate 56,471 downwards.
GTTTCTTATACCTCTGTTTCTTATACCTCTGTTTCTTATACCTCTGTTTCATATACCTGTTTCTTATACCTGTTTCTTATACCTCTGTTTCTTATACCTCTGTTTCTTATACCTCTGTTTCTAATACCTCTGTTTCATATACCTCTGTTTCTTATACCTCTGTTTCTTATACCTCTGTTTCTTATACCTCTGTTTCTTATACCTCTGTTTCTAATACCTCTGTTTCATATACCTGTTTCTTATACCTGTTTCTTATACCTCTGTTTCTTATACCTCTGTTTCGTATACCTCTGTTTCTTATACCTCTGTTTCTTATACCTCTGTTTCATATACCTGTTTCTTATACCTGTTTCTTATACCTCTGTTTCTTATACCTCTGTTTCATATACCTGTTTCTTATACCTGTTTCTTATACCTCTGTTTCTTATACCTCTGTTTCTTATACCTCTGTTTCTTATACCTCTGTTTCTTATACCTCTGTTTCATATACCTGTTTCTTATACCTGTTTCTTATACCTCTGTTTCTTATACCTCTGTTTCTTATACCTCTGTTTCATATACCTGTTTCTTATACCTCTGTTTCTTATACCACTGTTTCATATACCTCTGTTTCTTATACCCGTTTCTTATACCTCTGTTTCATATACCTGTTTCTTATACCTGTTTCTTATACCTCTGTTTCTTATACCTCTGTTTCTTATACCTCTGTTTCTTATACCTCTGTTTCTTATACCTCTGTTTCTTATACCTCTGTTTCTTATACCTCTGTTTCTTATACCTCTGTTTCTTATACCTCTGTTTCTTATACCTCTGTTTCTTATACCTCTGTTTCATATACCTGTTTCTTATACCTGTTTCTTATACCTCTGTTTCTTATACCTCTGTTTCTTATACCTCTGTTTCATATACCTGTTTCTTATACCTCTGTTTCTTATACCACTGTTTCATATACCTCTGTTTCTTATACCCGTTTCTTATACCTCTGTTTCATATACCTGTTTCTTATACGTGTTTCTTTTACCTCTGTTTCTTATACCTCTGTTTCTTATACCTCTGTTTCTTATATCTGTTTCATATACCTCTGTTTCATATACCTCTGTTTCATATACCTCTGTTTCATATACCTCTGACTCATCATATGTTTATTTCAACGCAAAAAAGATGGTGCCTGAAAAAAAAAAGATTTGACAGTTAAACTATTATAGTAATGCACAAATTGTAATGATTTTATGCACAGGTGGGGAGTGTGGGGGCATGTGGGGGGTAAAGATAACAACGGTTCAATGTTGGAACCAGTGGGTACAAAAGGGTGCACCATATAGGTTCTTCGCCCAAGACAGACCACACTAAGTTTTGTGGACCAAGCATGACAGAAGCCCATGATATCTGCCATTTAGACACATGTACTGTATTTGACATTTTACAACTTCCTGTTTTCCTGCATCATCTTGATGACGGTTATAGACCAGAATCCATGTTCACTGTATCACTGGAGGAGGTATGGCTGAGTTAAAGGGTGCTGTAACTAGAGGTTTAAACTGATGTCAAGTGGTGCCACGCAATGTTCAACAACAAATCTGACCAGATTGTGCCGTCATGACAAACCCACCATCAACCCTGTATCTTCCTTCAGCTGTTCCAGCTTCAGGTGTCTCCACAGTGAGTCATTCTCCTTACCTCCGTCCTCTGTCCCTCCATGTCCTCTCTAACCGTTTCCATATATCTCTTCTTTGGCTTTTTCCTGGCAGCTGCATTTCTAACATCCTTCTACCAATATACCCACTGTCCCTCCTCTGGACATGTCCAAACCATCTCAGTGTGTCCTCTCTAACGTTATCTCCCAGTTGTTCAACCTGTGCTGTACCTCTGATGATCTCATTACTAATCTTATCCATCCTTGTCACTCCCAAGGAGAACCTCAACATCTTCATTTATCCTGTCTTTTTGTCTATGTCTCTGTCTCCAGACCATACAACATAGCTGGTCTCACCACTGTCTTGTAAAAAAAAAAAAAAATTTGACCTTTGCTGACAACCCTTTGTCATAAATCACTCCTGAAACTTTTCTCCATCCACTCCATCCTGCCTGGACTCTCTTCTTCCCCTCTTTACCACATTCCCCATGTTTGTGGACAGTGGGTCCCAAGTCCTTGAAGTCCTGCACCTTTGTGACCGCTGCTCCTTGTAGCCTCACTGTTCCACCTGCTTTCTCATTCACACACATGGACTCTGTCTTACTATGGCTGACCTCCTATCTCCAGTGCAAATTCTAGACACAATATGGGATCCTGAAAGTGGAAGCTGGACGGGGACCACCTACTCAAGATAATTTAACAAAACTTGAAACACAACTTGAAACACATATGCATCATCACAAGACAGAGTCTTGGACACTTTTAATCACCCCAGGTTCAAGGTCAAGATCACAAATTAGGGTAAAAAGGTTATACCAAGTCTTTGCTTGTCCGGGTTATTTCTATGGATTGTTGTATTTTTGTATAACAATTTTTCGGCAGGTGTATAATGTGCCGTATGTGGAACTCTTGTTATTTTTGCTGTGAAGCACTTTGAATTGTATTTGACTAGTATGATTAGTTGATTGATTGATTGATTGAATGATTGATTGATTGATTGGTTGATTGATTCATCACCTGCCACAAAAAGATCAACTCAAGTGATAATGCCTTTTCTCATGTCTTTGTGCCGATAAGTCTGTCTGTTGGCAAAATATCTCCTAATGGACTGAATGGATTTGAATCAAATTTGCAGGACATTTCCATTTCATGCACCTCTACAGCTCATTTATTTTGGGAGACAACCCTATTCAAGATGGCCACCTCAGCCAACTGACCTTAGAAAACACCAAAGTGGTTATAAATCAGACAATTTTATAAATATTGAGCTAAGATTTAGTGCGGCAGTAGCTGAAATCATTCCCAACAAAAGATCCAAGTGCATAATGTTAAACTTTAACATTAACTGAAGGAGTCAAGCAAATTAATAACGTATATAATGAGAATGATGTCTTGTGATTTCTTTTGATTGTGCAGAATCCCAAGGTTTGACCAAAATGGCAACTCACAAGAAACAGGTATTACTGAGGAATAATTGGGTACCGGTATATTAAAGTGAAAATAATAATACTGTATATCTTCTAACACAGACAGTGTTGATTAGTAAATGTGCTCTACCTGCTCCACTCGGATCTCATATTCTCCGTTCAGCTTCTTTCCCCAGAAATACTTCGTCCTGCAAGAAAACATGAGACAGCGTCACTCACAACAAAAAACACCAAACATGCACCTCCTTTATTCACGTCCGTTCTCCTCCTGATTCTGCACGACCCATCGAATTCTCCTCAAATTCCTCGCAGTCGAAACAACCTGAAATACCTTCTGTTTATTTAGTCCAGCTGAAATTTCAACAGACCGTCCAAAATACCTTTCAAGTAGGCAAAGAAAAGAAAAGGGACTCACTTTTTCCATGATTACACAACCTGACCTTTCGAGACTTCAAGCAAACCAAATTCCTCGGCAAAGAGCGGCTAAAAAAAGGTTTAAACCATTTCTCTGGCAAAGATCTCAAATGAGAGCTCTCTTTTTTTCAGCACTGTGCTTGTGTTTGAGTCAGTATGTTGTGTCATTGTGGAGGCCTGAAAACCCTGGGGTGGCACCAAACCCAAGAGATCCGTTGTTTTTTGTTATAGTTATATATTATTTGACAAATACAGCAATAAAGGAGTCAAAGGATCGCCTTCAGATATATGGAAGTCTTTATTTATTAAAAATTTGATTTTACTTCTTGAGAAAATCACGGACTCAACTTTTGTTCTCACATAAATTTAGATTTATAAATAAACCTTCTGCATTTGACCTCTTGAGACCCTGCATCGTGGTGTTGGACATCTGTTTTAGACCAGACGTCCTTATTTTATTTCCATTCCTGCAAACTCACTAGGGATGGAAAAAGGTGACAAACCTAGCACCTGTAGTCGTGGGTCCCCGTTTCCCACAAAAATCTTGGTGTATGTAGCAGGAAGCTACATTGTTCAAAAGTTGAGGTAGCACTAAGCTAGCGGCGTGCAATGCAGATGTACTAGCTAAGATGATACATACAAAGTACGTGGCATAATATAGCTTCACGCATGCATCCTATCCCCCCACAACTGGTGGCACTAACGTAACGCTACCAGTCCAGTCAATGGGAAACTATGCCATCTACCACACCTCTGACCCCCCACTCCCCGATCTAGATGACTCATATTTTGTTTGAAATCAGTGGTTTTCGCCAAAAAGCAACGTTTGCAGGTATGCATTTTATTTAGTTAATTTTTTATAACATTTATATTAGTATTATTATTTATAGTGTTATAAGGACCAACACCTCCAAACATGAGGTCATAGTCCTCCAACAGACAGATTGGTGCAGTTTCAGCAGTTTTGTGGATTCTGATATTTCTTACAAAAAGACCTGAAGCTCTCGGCCTTGACTTCTCTAAATGGTTTTAAGAATCTGTTGGAATCCTGGCAAAAACCAATGCAGACATGTTCCTGTTTTTGATTTTCTACAACTACCTTATAAGGTTTTGCTGCTTTGATTCTCTGTTAAAAAAAAAATCTATATTTCTCTCTTATGTTTGTCTGTTGTTGATTCTACCATTGGTGTTGTCATCATTCTTTAGTTTGTAGCAAGTCGCTCTTGTAAATGAGTCCACGAGGCTCAATGAGATTTACCTGACTAAATAAAGGTTGAATGAATGAATGAATGATCCAGTCCACTGTGGTGAACGGGGAACTGAGCTGTAAGACAAATGTCTTTTCCTGGTTGGTCTATGTTCCTACCCTCACCTATGGTCACGACGAGCTCCGGTTAGTAACCAAAAGAACCAGATCTCGGATACAAATGGTCCAAAAGAGTTTAATCTCCAGGGGAGCTGGACTCTCCCTTGAAGTCTAGTTCTCCAGGAGAGACTCTGAGTAGAGCTGCTGCTCCTTCACATCGAGAGGAGAGGTGGTTCAGACATCTGGTAAGGATGCTCCATAGGGAGGTGTCCTGGCATGTCCAACTGGGAGGAGACGCCAGGGAAGTTTCAGGACACGCTGGACAGACTTTAAACGGCCCTTTTGAATTGTAAGACCCAGCGTTGTTGATTTTCCACGTTGGCAGGATTCTCATAGTAAGAACGTTCGAGGCTCACGGTCTAATTTCTTGCCACCCAACAATGAAAACATGGAGCTCGCGCTGTTTCTTGTTCATCGTTCTTGCATTCATCAAAGTTCAAACGGTATCCTGGTCCAAATCTGCCCGTCTTCATTTCAAGTCTTCTCCAGCAGATTAAATCAAACATGGCTGCCGCTGCCAAGATGCGTCCTACATGGAAGGAAGTGGACACCGAAGACGGTGCACAACGGAAAGCGCAGTTTTGCTGGCCGTGCACGCAGCGACAAGCTGTGGTTTTCAAAGCGCTGCCACAAAGCTCGTGGTTGCATGGTGGAAAAAGCCAATTGACTTTTGGAGTCAAGATGGCCGGGACAAAAACATCAGCTCTAGCAAAAACAAAAACTGGGTCTAACTCAGTCAGTTTTACAGATATTAAGCTGAAATCTGCTGTGGTAGTAGCTGAGAGTTGGCACCTACACACACTCTGAGAACAAACAGATGAGACAAATTCTTTATTAAAAACTTTGATGTAAGGTGGAAGCCACGTTCTTTAAGGAATGCTCCTTTCATTTGGTTGCACTCTTGGTTTGTCTCTTTAGTCATGCCCCAGTGCACCATGGGGCTCAACAGTGACCTTTGACCTTTCAATGTGTGTGGTAGTCAATCTGTCAGGGGCTTCAGGCCAGAGCTGTGGCTTTAACTATTCACAGGCTGCTCGAGGCCTTCGGTTGCTCCAACGGACAGGACTTTAAAACAAAAACACTTTTTCTTTTTTCCATTTGTCGTAACTCATCTGTCCTTTCAGGTCCGTCCATCACGGGTCATTACCGTCGCTGAAGAGCATCTCGAGCCTGATGTCTCCCAGGTGTCTCAACCTGAAGGCCTGGAACTGTGAATCTTCATCAGGACTGAGCAGCCGTTGCTTCGCGTCGCTCAGGATGGAGGCAGGGCTCCCGGCTAACTCACCAACAATCGCTCAAATGAAAAGGTCTTCCAGTTCTGACCCGACTGCTGGGGCGGAGTCCAGCGGATTTAAAACGTTTAATCTGAATCTTGGTGCCATTAAATGCGTTTCATTAGTATTTAAGAAAAGTAAGAAGTGCTCGTTGAGAACGACTTGCTCCTGAAACGTACATCAGAGCAACATGTGGAACCATTTTGGGAATTGTTTCTTACTGGTCAGACGTCAGAAGATCACGCTTTGGAGACAAAGACAATAACTGCTAAATGCTAAGTCTAATCATCTTTTAGCTGAGCGGTTAAAGCCGAAACCTGGCCGACATCCATCACACATTTAAAGGTGGGGTGACATGATTTTTTACTATGCATAAAATTGCTCAAAATATATATCTTTTATCATTTAAATATGTTCATTTTTGCAAAGAAAATGATAAATCACTTTAATTTTGCTTTAAAAGCGATTTTGAACTTCAAGCCATGTTTAATCATGGGAAATCCGATTACACGCGAACGCACCATCTGTGACGTAGTGAGAGGCAGAGGGCTCTGGTCTCTTTAATAGTGGACAATTTAAAACCTGACGAATTTAGCAATCTATGTGATCAACTTAAAAGAAGAGTAAAAATTACAATTCTACAAGGAACATGTTCTATAATCAAACAGAACGGATACAATAATTACTTAAAGGAGTGAGTTCTGCCCTCATGGGCCGCGGCCGCCGAGTCCAACTTCAGACGTGTTTAAATCTCTTTCAGCTTCTTTGTCTTCACTTCACAGTTTTTCAGCGGGTTCGAACACGAATCCCCTCTCGGTACATAATCCAAGTACAGTATTTTCTGGAATATAGGTCGCACCTGAATATAGGTCGCATTGTCCAATTATTGACAAAGAATTGGAAAAATCCATGTATAGGTCGCACCTACGTCAAAATGTGGACCGTGTTTAGCTCTGCTGCAAATGTCTCTTCCACAGGAGCGCACAGCAAGGCTTTTAAGAAGATTAACACTTAAAAAAAAAATTGTTTGATAAAAAATTATAGCAAATATAATAATAATAATAATAATAATAATAATAATGAATTCAATTTATAACACTTTTCATTAATAAAAATCTCAAAGTGCTAAAAAGTCCAACAAAGATCAAAGAACAAAAAATAAAACAAGTGATAAAAAGTAAAATCAAATAATAATATCAACTAAGATCAGAATGGTGGATAGTGTTTAAAAGATTGTTGGATAGTGATTGTACATTGAAAAGTTTTATTTTAATACTAGTTGGACTGGCGACTGGATGCCTGTAGAACCGATTTAAGCAAACTGAGGTCCACTCCACGTTCTCCTTGCCACTTTGTGTGCTGTGGACTACAAGAGACCACAGACGCAGCGTTCTGATGATGTAATCGAGGTGCGACACGTCGCGTGGACCAAGCGGGAAAAAATTTGAGTCCGACCCAGTTGCCGAGAGTAAGCGAATTTCTTCCGAGAGCTTCTATGGATGTAACGAGGTCTACGCAAAAAGACCTGTGTGTCTGAGCTGAACTTTTCTTTAATAAATGAATAATTTTAGCAGGATAAATATATATATTTGTTAGCTGACATTATTGTAAGAGTGTGTCTCAGTTTAATTTTTGTTAATAAATGATTACAAATCAGCTTATTTTATAAAAAGCCATATATAGGTCGCACCTGAGTACAGTACAGGTAGTCCCCGATTTACGAGCGGGTTCCGTTACAACGAGGCGCTCGTAAACCGGAAATCTCGTAATTTGGAACGGCCGCCACGTGTCTCGTAAGTCCGGAATTTCGCTCGTAAATTGGAACGGTTTTGCTAGCGCGACTACGAACACTCGTTTTTCATCGAAAAACTGCTTATGAGTGCATAAAAATGATCGGAAACGTGTGTCCACATGTTTAGCTAACGAACTGTGGTGAAAAAACACAGAAAAACTCAGTATTTTTTGCGTTTTTTCAAAAAATTCGCCAGCTCGTAAGTCCGGAACCTCGTAGATCAGAGCGCTCAGTGGCGGATCTACCATTAAGGCGAATGAGGCCGCTGCCTGGGGCCGCCAATGAGCATGGGCCGCCAATAAGCAGAGGCCCCAGCCGTCACCTACATCCCTAACATTGCTCCTGCTTGTTAATGTACGTTTAACATAAAAATAATTATAGTTACGATGAAAACTATCTTTAAAAACGCAACAGAAAAAACGGTTGAGTTCTGTACCCCCCTACTAAAATGGACTATTCCGTCATGCGTCATGACGTCACCCACTAATCCAGGAAGTGCTGTATGCTCGCCTGCTGTTTGAGTGAGAAGGAAGCGGGAGACAGGAGACAGAAAAGCGGAGCTGAAAAACGTAAAAAGCGTCAAAAAACAATAACGTATGTTTCTTCACTACCGAAAGTGACAACCTTTTTTAATGGGTCGAATTCTAAAACTTCATCAACTGCTAATGACGGTCACGAGCGGCAGCGGCCCATTTAAAAGTGTGGCGGAACCGCCGCCGGTGTTCTGTGAAGATTGCATGGGACACCGGACATCAGGATCCAGGAGGAAGTCAATGGCGCCGAGGCAGTGACTCAAGATGAAGATAAAGACGAGGATTCACAGCAAGATGATGAGGTACGAGTTTTAGAAATTATTTTGTAGGTTGGGTAAAAGAAATCCTAACAGTAATCAGCTGAGACAACCACTATTTTCACGTTTTCTTTCTGTATCAAAATATTAAAAGATATTCGACCTAAATCTTCTGACTTAAGTAGGAGAGAGGGGATTATATATTTTACCTACTTTAGCTCTCTGCCCTGCTTGCTTAGTATACAGTATTATTAAATTATTCGGACTTTACATTGAATAGAATAGATCTAAAATATTCCACAGTTATCTATAAAAAAAAATTCTCAACCATTTTACAAAATATTTGACTGTTAAAACTTCATCAGACTATCATTGTTTTGTTATTTGGTCCATAGTCCCTCCATTAAATACATTATAAAGCACAACTTATAGCTTTCAGAGTAATGCAAAAATGTGTTTTTTAATAATGACAGGTTTGCTTTGGACAGAAATGCCACTGTTAGTTTAAAACAACAGAATCAAAAGGCTAGGATTGCTAAATTAAAATGTTATCTAAAATGTAAAAATTGATATAAATGAAAAGTGACATTCCCTGATGCATGCTCAATAATCCAGGTGGGAAAATCTGTGACATTATTTGAGTCATTTAGTTTACAGTACGTCTTACAGTCTGTGTAAGTTTTAAGGTTTAAAAAGAAGTCAAAACTTTCAGTCTTAATTATGGAAACTTGGATAAATGAGAGCCTTCACATGTGTTAAATGTAATAATGTCTTATTTTTTCTTTTATTTCCTCCAACACTAACATGTTTGTTGTTTTTTTCAGATGCAGTCTTTAAACATGCATCATTAAAGACCAGAAACAAGACAGAAGACAACTTTCATAGAAGTCCAGCTGAATAATCAAGGTAATTCATGATCACTTAATGCTGTAAAAAGTGTCTCATGCCTGGACATCTTGCTGTTCATATCAAGCCAGTGTGTGAATTCATCTCAAAGTACCACATCTCAACTACACACACTCACTTTTTCACATTGATCTAACAACTGTTCCCTGTTACAGAATATGTAATATAACGTTAAAAGAATTAAAGTTGTGAAAATCTTATAATTTAGGAAAATATATTTCTACTGTATTGCTCACATCTACCCTCTCTATTTGTTTGTGTTTATTTAGTGTTGTTGAATTTTGGTGTAAGACTTGATTTAGAGCCTTTTATTGCAATAATAAAACATCCATCCATTTTCTTCCTCTTATCCGGGGTCGGGTCGCGGGGGTAGCAGCCTAAGTAGGGAGGCCCAGACTTCCCTCTCCCCAGCCACTTGGAGCAGCTCCTCTGGGGGAATCCCAAGGCGTTCCCAGGCCAGCCGAGAAACATAGTCCCTCCAGCGTGTCCTGGGTCTTCCTCTGGGTCTCCTCCCGGTGGGACATGCCCGGAACACCTCACCAGGGAGGCGTCCAGGAGGCATCCTAACCAGATGCCCGAGCCACCTCAACTGGCTCCTCTCGATGTGGAGAAGCAGCGGCTCTACTCCGAGTCCCTCCCGGATGACTGAGCTTCTCACCCTATCTCTAAGGGAGAGTCCAGACACCCTGCGGAGAAAACTCATTTCAGCCGCTTGTATCCGAGATCTCGTTCTTTCGGTCACAACCCAAAGCTCATGACCATAGATGAGGGTGGGAACGTAGATCGATCGGTAAATTGAGAGCTTTGCCTTTTGACTCAGCTCCCTCTTCACCACGACAGACCGGTACAGCACCCGCTTCACTGCGGATGCTGCACCTATCCGCCTATCGATCTCACGCTCCAGTTTTCCCTCATTCGTGAACAAGACCCCGAGATAATAATAAAACATGTTTTGCAAAAAGACTTTAAAGGATAGTTGTACCTTATTAAAGTAGAGAAAAAAAAACAGTTGTTTTTATTGTCTAGTTCCCAGTATTAGACTATGAACATGAAAATCTTTGACCTTCAGGGCAGGGCCTAATGGTACATTTAGGCTGACTTGGGGGAGGGCCCCTTTACAAAGGTTTGCCTGGGGCCCCAAAATGTCCAAGTCCGCCACTGAGAGCGCTCGTAAATCGGGGACTACCTGTATAGTTCGCAGGGCATGCAAAAATGATAAAAAGCCGTGACCTATATTCCGGAAAATTCCTGAGCGAGTTTCCAAAATGTCTAAAAACTGTTCACAAGAGCTCTCTCTGCGTCATCGCCCGAGTTGTGTCGTTCAGACGAGATGATTTTCACAACGTTGTCGCTCGAGCTGCAAAACGATATTTTTTATTTTTCTCTTTAACTTTTAGTTTCTCAGTGAGTTTGGGGGCGAAGCGTGGGCCTGCAGCTCGTGACCTTCGCCCTCTTCCTGAGGGCAGATTCACGACTCCTCCCGAGCTCCGTCTGCAGACGCAGCGTGGAGCGAGCCCCCTCCTCGTTGGGCTCGGGGCAACTCGGAACCAGAGCGGGACCGAACGGAGCCGCCAGGCGCTCGTATCGGTTCAAACCAACTCGCTGACAGACGGTTGGCCGAGCGTCTCTGGAAGAGGCTGCCTCCATTGTGCGTCAGCCGAGCCTGTCGGGAGCAAGGCCCCGCCTCCCCGCTGGAATGACCAGGAGGAGGCGCGGCCTCGGGGAGCAGAGGAGCGACGTTGGGGTCAGGAACTTGATTAAAACGATGTTGAACTCTGTTTGAGCTCTGGCTTCGTGTTGAGGATGACTCTCAGCTTTACAGCCGTTCATGTGTTTACCAATGTTCGGTAGCTGTGGCGGCCATCTTGTATTGGGTTCTAAAGCGTCATCAGCTGTAGACAGACATGTTTCACTGGAGTGTTCATGAGATATTTTGCTAACAGACACATACACTCACCCATCTAACATATTGTTTCATCAGCTAAATTTATTAAAGTTTTATGAACTGGTTGACTATGGAATTTTTCAGGTTATGTACAGAGCTCATACAAATTCTTTACCTCGAAATATTCAATCTTATTTTATTAAGAGAGTCAGTAACTACAAATTAAAAGGATTAGCAATGTTTGTGAAACCAAAGATTAGAACAAATTCAAAGGAACGATGCACATCAGTTCAAGGAATAAAACTGTGGAATGTTTTGGATAAAAGCTGTAAAAAAGCTTCCTCAATGTTTTTGTTTAAGAAAATGGTAAAAAGTAGTTTATTGAAAAAATATGAAGTTGTTTAGCTTATTCTTTTGAAATCGGTTGTTCTTGGCACGGAATCGGTGTTTGCCTGTTATGTTATATAATGACTATTTATGTTTTAATGTATTTTATGTATTTTATTTCATAAGTATTTTCTTTTTTTTTTAAAGGAGCACATGTTATAAGATTTTTTTCTTCTGTCTGCTGCCTTTTTCTTTGTGCATTGTATTTTTTGTTTTGTTTTAATATTCNNNTATATATATATATATATATATATATATATATTACAAGCCCAAAACCAGAAAAGTTGGCACGTTGTGGAAATCGCAAATAAAAACAGAATACAATGACTTGCAAATCTTTTTCAACCTATATTCAATTGAACACACTGCAAAGACCACATACTTAACGTTCGAACTGGTAAACTTTGTTATTTTTTGCAATTATTAGCTCATTTGGAATTTGATGCCTGCAACATGTTTCAAAAAAGCTGGCACAAGTGACAAAGAAGACAGAGAAATTTGAGGAATGCTCATCAAACACTTATTTGGAATATCCCACAGGTGAACATGCAAATTGGGAACAGGTGGGTGCCATGATTGGGTATAAAAGCAGCTTCCTTGACATGCTCAGTCATCCACATAGAAGGATGGGGCGAGGGTCACCACTCTGTGAACAAATGCGTGGGCAAATTGTCGAACAGTTCAAGAACAACTTTTCTCAACGAGCTATTGCAAGGAATTTAGGAATTTCACCATCTACGGTCCGTAATATCATCAAAAGGTTCAGAGAATCTGGAGAAATCACTACACGTAAGGGGCAAGGCCGAAAACCAACATTGAATGCCCGTGACCTTCGATCCCTCAGGCGGTACTGCATCAAAAACCGACATCAGTGTGTAAAAGATATCACCACATGGGCTCAGGAATACTTCAGAAAACCACTGTCAGTAACTACAGTTCGTCGCTACATCTGTAAGTGCAAGTTAAAGCTCTACTATGCAAAGCAAAAGCCATTCATCAACAAGATCCAGAAACGCCGCCGGCTTTGCTGGGCCCGAGCTCATCTGAGATGGACTGATGCAAAGTGGAAAAGTGTTCTGTGGTCTGATGAGTCCACATTTCAAATTGTCTTTGGAAACTGTGGACGTCGTGTCTTACGGACCAAAGAGGAAAAGAACCATCAGGACTGTTATAGGCGCAAAGTTCAAAAGCCAGCATCTGTGATGGTATGGGGGTGCATTAGTGCCCAAGGCATGGGTAACTTACACATCTGTGAAGGCACCATTAATGCTGAAAGGTACATACAGGTTTTGGAGCAACATATGCTGCCATCCAAGCGACGTCTTTTTCATGGACGCCCCAGCTTATTTCAGCAAGACAATGCCAAGCCACATTCTGCACGTGTTACAACAGCGTGGCTTCGTAGCAAAAGAGTGCGGGTCCTCCCCTGGCCTGCCTGCAGTCCAGACCTGTCCCCCATTGAAAATGTGTGGCGCATTATGAAACGTAAAATACGACAACGGAGACCCCGGACTGTTGAACAACTTAAGCTGTACATCAAGCAAGAATGGGGAAGAATTCCACCTGAAAAGCTTCAAAAATTGGTCTCCTCAGTTCCCAAACGTTTACTGAGTGTTGTTAAAAGGAAAGGCGATGTAACACAGTGGTAAATATGTCCCTGTGCCAACTTTTTTGCAATGTGTTGCTGCCATTGAATTCTAAGTTAATGGTTATTTGCAAAACAAAATAAAGTTTCTCCGTTCGAACATTAAATATATTGTCTTTGCATTCTATTCAGTTGAATATGGGTTGAAAAAGATTTGCAAGTCATTGTATTCTGTTTTTATTTGCGATTTGCACAACGTGCCAACTTTTCTGGTTTTGGGCTTGTATATATATTTATATATATATATTATCAGTATCACCCAACTCTTGCTTTGTGCTTGTGAATGGAAGTTGGGAAGCACTAAGACCCACTAGTGAGCAACATTTCCTTTATTTTTATTTTTTTATTCCAATAAATACATGAACTCTAGTGTTATTTACGGTGGCCCTGAGGTGCAAAACACATTAACAAATAAGGCTAAACACTTTAACAAATAGTTCTGAAACACTTTAACAAATTCTGAAACACTTTAACATTTTCTGAAACAAATTAACATTTTCTGAAACACTTTAACAAATTCTGAAACACTTTAACATTTTCTGAAACAAATTAACATTTTCTGAAACACTTTAACAAATTCTGAAACACTTTAACATTTTCTGAAACAAATTAACATTTTCTGAAACAAATTAACATTTTCTGAAACACTTTAACATTTTCTGAAACAAATTAACATTTTCTGAAACAAATTAACATTTTCTGAAACACTTTAACATTTTCTGAAACAAATTAACATTTTCTGAAACAAATTAACATTTTCTGAAACACTTTAACATTTTCTGAAACAAATTAACATTTTCTGAAACACTTTAACATTTTCTGAAACACTTTAACATTTTCTGAAACAAATTAACATTTTCTGAAACACTTTAACATTTTCTGAAACACTTTAACATTTTCTGAAACAAATTAACATTTTCTGAAACACTTTAACATTTTCTGAAACACTTTAACATTTTCTGAAACAAATTAACATTTTCTGAAACAAATTAACATTTTCTGAAACACTTTAACATTTTCTGAAACAAATTAACATTTTCTGAAACACTTTAACATTTTCTGAAACACTTTAACATTTTCTGAAACAAATTAACATTTTCTGAAACACTAACATTTTCTGAAACAAATTAACATTTTCCTGAAACACTTTAGCAAACGAGAGAATCACACGGAAAGGGAATGTCCTAACGAGGCTGACCCGGAAGTGACGACCCGGAAGTGATGACCCGGAAGTGATGACATTTCGACCCGAGATGGACAACACGCGAAAACAAACTAAAGAAAAGCGATCTTTACATGCATCCTTCACATTTAAAAGGTAAGTTATGCTGAGGGCAAAACATAAATATATGAAACATGTTTATCGTCATGATCGCGTTTTTTTCCGACCGAACATATATTCATGTAATGGCAGCGTTACTTTCTACCACAGTGTGCTCCTTTGTCTGGCGTTGGCCAGTAATAAAACCATTATGGTTTTATGTGTGGTTTATGTGTCTGTGTTTTACAATAAAACTGTGGTGATTTCTTAAAAAGTAAGTGTTGCAACGCTGCCTAAAAAACACTAACTTTTAAGGATCAGGATTACTTTATGTTTTATTCACATATATTGTGAATATTGTGACGTGTGCTGCTGACCACTTGACCAGGTCACCCTTGTAAAAGAGATCTCGATCTCAACGGGCTCTACCTGGTTAAATAAAGGTGATTGATTGATTGATTGATTGATCACAGATTATGCTCAGTGTTTTTTATTAGAGTGAGGATAAAGTCAGCATTTTTTTCACAATCATAGATTCTGTTTCAATTTTTGCCAAAATGTAATAATAATTAAAATAATAATATCAGAGAGAGTACACTGTGTTGAAACACTGATATCTGATTGCAGTACAAGTAAATAAAAACGGATAAATCATTATATTTTATGTCCTTCCTGTCTTTAGCTGCATTTGAGCACCTTTTGATGTTTAGAGCTAAATGAACAGAATGGAAAATATATTTGTTTCCTTGATGCAGGTCAATCTGCTAGTTTCCTTAAATAAAAACTTTTTGAACTATCAGTACGTTGAATAATCAGTTGAGCTCTTATGCAAAATATATTTAAAAGGTTTTCAGATTTTTTTTAACGCATGATCTACCCTTTTTTGCTCCATACTAGGCCAAAATGCAGAAGAAGACCATCTTTTATCCAGGAAAACAAAGAGTTGTTTTCCGCAAGGGACCCCTTGGATTTATTCGTCAGGACAAAAATTGCCTTAAAAACTGAATATTCCTCCCAAACTGATCCTTGATTTTTTTTACAATATAATTTTTTGATTTCTCATAGTGATGGAGGAGTACGAAGGATTGGAGGCTGCAATGCTGAGCATCTCACCCTCTACGCTCCTGAAGGCCGAGATACACTTGAGCGTCCTCAGGTACGCCACTCTACGCGCGCATTTTGTGCGCATGTGTTTTGCTGCTATACTTCAGAAACTATCAGCTTTCAAACGCTCGCGTTCTCCTTGTTGTAATATGAGCAGCTGCGCACGGAGGGGACTCAACTGAGCTCGCTGATTGGTTACTTGCTGACACGCCTACTGAAATGATTGACAGCTTTCACTCAGCTCATGTAGCTCGCTGAAGACCGCGGCGGTGTTCTGATACGGTGTTTCTACTATATATGTTATAAAAAGTTCTCTCAGAAATAAAAATAATAACAGGGAGCGCTTTTCCTGCAGCACACAGCCCACCAGGGATATTTAAAACATTGCGCACCCAGGTAGGACCTGAATTCATTCATTTCAATCATGGAGTGAACGGAGGAAGAAGTGATTACTTGACTTTAGGCAAAAAAAGAAAAGGCCCGATCAGCGATAAAGAAGGGGAATTTATTTCATTTGTGTAACATACAAAACAGTCCGGCGCCGGGGAAGTTTATGGTCAGACACCGCGTATCGCGCACGTTAAAAAAAAGCTTTGCGCGTACATGCCCTGAGGGGCTACGCTTTTGCCTTGACGTACGTACGCTGCGTATAGGCGTATCGTGAGAACGCTCGAGTGTATCTCGGCCTTAAGTCAGAGCAGTACGCACACTATAGTTACACTTGATGAAATTCTAAAATATAATCTGCTTGTGTTTAGTCTCTCTCCCATATTTGTCTCCGTGTACACAGTGTCAGGATCAGCGGAAACAGAGGGAACCCCAGTGTCAAACAGAGCAAAGACAGGTTTTTCTTAAAGTAGGTGATTTCAGGACTGGAGTGTTATTCTCTTTTACGATGAATAACCCTCCAAAACTGAGCCTTGACCTATTGTGTTCTGGCAGAAGCAGAAGGAATAAAAGCACAACTTTTTGAGTTTCCACTAACACCACCTGTTGTGTTCAATTGGGATTCATACAGTGACTGATACATTATCTTTATTTAGGTCCAACTGCAACGGTGTCCAGGTGTTCAGACGCATCAGGTGATTCAGAATCCTCAACAGTTAAGGGTAAAGAAATGTACATTCTATTACTGAAAAGAAATCTGATGCTTTATGTTTTTAAGCTACGGTACATAAAATCATTTGTTTACTTTCTTCTGATTGTTTACAGTCCTGGCAAACACACAACAGACATCCGTGGCCCTTCCATCACAACAGACATCCGTGGCCCTTCCATCACAACAGACATCCGTGGCCCTTCCATCACAACAGACATCCGTGGCCCTTCCATCACAACAGACATCCGTGGCCCTTCCATCACAACAGACATCCGTGGCCCTTCCATCACAACAGACATCCGTGGCCCTTCCATCACAACAGACATCCGTGGCCCTTCCATCACAACAGACATCCGTGGCCCTTCCATCACAACAGACATCCGTGGCCCTTCCATCACAACAGACATCCGTGGCCCTTCCATCACAACAGACATCCGTGGCCCTTCCATCACCGCTGTCATTTCTACTGAAGGAAAAAGAGAGTGCAAAGAATACAGAGTTGTATAAAGGTTCGTTTCAACTCACCCTTAAATATCTATTTGTTGCATCAATAGCAATGTCTGGATAATTTTCACAGCTACTTCATCTGATGTTTTAAAATTATACTGAAGCCATAAATAAATAACTGAAAGATATCGCTCCTTTTCAGATTCCAGCACAAGTGCAGCTTCCACCTCTGCACAGAGACCTTTCCTTTGAGGACAGTGCTGAAGATGGTAAGAACTGACTGCATACAAAAAATAATTAATTTTTTTACTGAGTAGTTTGCTTTATTAACAGCATTTCCACGCTGTTTGTCAAATATTTTGTAAACAATGTGGCTAATATTTGGAACACAGTCTTTTTTTTTATGGAACCCTAATTCCATGTATTTTTATTTTTTTATGATAGTTCCCTCAGCTAAGCCGCCCTTTGCTGTCCCCCTGCCTCAACCTGACCATGACATTAACCGCTGGAGTAGTAAACTAGTAGTAGTAGTAGTAAACTAAGTAGTTTCCTGCTTACAACAATTTGCTCCTGTTTCATTGTCTGCCTGTTGTAGATCAAGTTGTAATGACTTTGACAAAACTAAGACAGAGCTTTGTAATGGATGATGTAGCACAGCTGTTGAAAACATCACGATGTCAAAAAATGAAAACTGAAAAGCTATTTGTTATTACACTTTAACAAGCTTTCACATCACTTTCATTGATTGTTTTGTAAAGACAAACGAGGTAAAACTGAAACAAATATGTTAGTTGCAAAATAATGTTTTTATTTTTGTCTGTACATTTTATTGTATGTTAACATGTAGACTGGGAGGAGACCCCAGGGAAGACCCAGGACATGCTGGAGTGGTCTGGGAAGTCTGTAAGAGTCCTCCCAGAAGAGATGGAAGTTGCTGTCTGGACACTCCCTGCTCAAGCTGCTGCCCCTGTGACATGACGTAAAACCAGGAGGAAGATGATGGATGGATGGAGTTAATATGTCTGAAGGTGATATTATGCCTTGGAGTTTAATTTTTTTAATAAAACTAAAAACTAATAAACAACTATTAAGACTGGTATTTTCTCCAAAGCAGCTTCATATGATGTGTTGTGTACGGTATGAATATTTATGTGCTTACTGCATTTTAGCTCAAGGTATTTGTGGCAGAGCTGAATCTTATTTGCAAAAAAATTCATCTATCAATGTTGGAAACATGTTTGAAAAGTAAAAGTTATGGAAGTGTTTCATCTGTTTATCTGTAAAGTATTTGTAAAAAAGAAAAGTCCAACTCCAGGTGTTCTGTTGGTGTCCATATAACCAGCGTGCAGCTCTGCAGCTCCAGGCACGTCACTGTCAGCTGAATCTGGAAGAATAAATGTACAATTTGTTTTAATGATAATAATAATAATAATAATAATGAATTCAATTTGTAATGCACCTTTCATTAATAAAAATCTCAAAGTGCTACAATGTGTAACAAGGTAAAGATAAAAATAAAACAAGTGATAAAATCAAATAAAATCAACAATAATATCGACTAAGATCAAAGATAAAATCATGTATGTTTAGGCTTGCTTAAAAAATAAATAAAATAAAACAAGTGATAAAATCAAGTAAAATCAATAAAGATATCAGCTAAGATCAAAGATAAAATCATGTGAAAGCAGAATAGGCTTGCTTAAAAAGAAAAGTCTTAATGCCGCTTTTAAAGTCAACCAGTGACTGTGGAGCTCTCAGGTCATCAGGGAGGGAGTTCCACAGGCGGGGGGCAGCCACACAGAATGCTCGGTCTCCCATGGTCCTCAATTTGGTCCGAGGAATATGAAGTAAATTACTGTTCTGTGACCGTAGAGACCGGGTGGATGAATATGGTGCAAGAATGTCCTTTAGATAGTCAGGTGAAGTGCCGTGCAAGCATTGATGGGTAATGAGAGCAGTTTTATATTGAATTCTGTAGGTGACAGGAAGCCAATGGAGGTTATGGAGAATGGGTGTAATATGATCAAATTTGCGAACTCTCAACAGAATCCTAGCTGCACTGTTTTGAATATATTGAAGCTTCTGAATGTTTTTGCCAGGGATACCAATAAACAGGGAGTTGCAGTAGTCGAGCCTGGAGGAGACAAAGGCATGGACGAGTTTCTCAGCATCAGAAAAAGTCAGAGATGGGCGAAGTCTGGAGATGTTTCGAAGATGGAAGAAGCAGGTTTTAAACAGATGCTTAATGTGATTTTCAAATGTGAGATGAGAGTCCATTTTTATTCCAAGATTTGTAACAGAGGTGGAGAGGGGGATGTCTTGACCAGAGAAGGAGATTGTTGTTAAAGTTGATGTTTGTACCTGGTGAGGGGTGCCAATCAATATGGCCTCGGTTTTGGAGCAGTTCAGTTGAAGAAAGTTTTGATTCATCCATGCCTTTATTTCCTCCAGGCAGGCAGAGAGAGCAGTGAGTGCAGTGAGTGAAGATGGAGATAGGGATGATGATGATGCTCCAGTCCTGATGTAAAGTTGTGTGTCGTCGGCATAGCAGTGAAAGGAAATGTTGAACTGATTAATAATTTGACCCAAAGGCAGCATGTAAAGGGAAAACAGCAGGGGGCCCAGAACTGACCCCTGAGGTACACCACAGGAGACACCGACTGTCTGGGAAGTGGCATTGCCAAGACTGACACATTCCAGCCTATTGGAGAGGAAAGATCTGAACCAGTCCAGGACAGTGTCACAGAGACCGACCTCCACATGAAGACGGTGGAGGAGGATACTATGGTCCACAGTGTCGAAGGCTGCAGTGAGGTCAAGGAGGACAAGGATGGAGGGAGAACCAGTGTCAGCAGCCATGAGGACATCATTCGTTACTCTCAACAATGCAGTCTCAGTACTGTGAGCTGCTCTGAATCCAGATTGGAACTTCTCATACAGAGAGTGTTGCTGTAGGTGTTCCTGCAGCTGAGCAGCAACTGCTTTCTCCAGCACTTTGGACAGAAATGGGAGGTGGGAAATTGGCCGGTAATTTGAAAAAATGTCGGGATCCAAATTAGATTTTTTCAGAAGAGGCCTAATGATGGCAGTTTTTAGAGGCAGTGGAACATGACCAGATTGTAGAGACTGATTTATTATTTGTGTGATTAATGGGCTTATTGCAGAGTGATTGGATTTTATGAGAGATGAGGGGAAGGGATCCAGGGCGCAGGATGAAGGCTTCATTTTCTTGAGGATGGTCTCTACCTCACTCTGAACAACTTCATCAAAGCTGCTCAGGGTCCCAGAAAGCAGATGGGTAGATGGCACACTAAGATCAGGGAGGTTGTGGAGCTGGGATCTGATAGTGTTGACTTTGTTTTTAAATGATGAGAGGAACAGGTCGCATTTTTGAACAGAGTCCTCATGATTTTGTTTAATGGGATTAAGCAGATGAGTTATTGTGGAGAAGAGCTGTTTAGAGTTTCCAGGGCAGGTGTTGATGATGTTGGAGTAATATTTGGAGCGTGCTTCTTTAAGAGAATAGGCGTACGCTTTCTGATGTTCTTTGTACGCTTGCTTATGTACCGAGAGACCAGATGATTTTACACGTCTCTCGATAGCACGGCCAGTTGCCTTCATCCTGCGCAGCTCACCAGTGTACCAGGGGGCTGAACGGGAGAAAGACACCAGTCTTGTCTTCAAGGGAGCATGTAGGTCCAGAAGCTCCTGGAGAGATTGGTTGTAATAATTCACAGAGTCATCTGCAGATGAGTGATTGACGGCGGTCAGGGCGTGAAGATCAGCAGACAAAACATCAGGGGAGATGTTTTTATAGTCACGGAACTGGATGGGTCGTTTTGGGTTAGAAGAAGGCGAAGTTGAAGGCACTTCCAGGGAGATGACCCTGTGGTCTGAGACACCCAGGTCATATACAGATAAGTTATTGATGAGTACAGTGTCTGTAATCACCAAATCCAGAGTATGCCCCCTGTTGTGCGTAGGGGCGTCCACATGTTGGGTGAGGTTGAGAGATTCCAAAAGAGACTTAAAATCTGTTGCCAGAGGGGAAGAGGAATTGTCCATGTGGATATTTAGATCGCCAAGAAAAATAGTTTTTACAGGGGAGGTGCAGAAAAAGGTGAGGAGGTCATGCATTTCTGAGTTAAATGAAACATGCGGTTTGGGAGGTCTATAAATCAATATAACGTTCATCAGGAGTGGGGCTTTGAAGTTGAAGGCCAAACATTCGAAAGAGGAAAAATTATGAGAAGACAGATGTGACAATTTTAAATTACTGCGGTAGATTACAGCCAGACCACCACCACGGCCAGTGCTGCGGGCTCTCTGCAGATAACTATATCCAGAGGGACAAGCTTCATTCAGAGAACTGAACACGTCTGGTTGATGCCAAGTCTCTGTGAGGCACATGAGGTCCAGGTCCTTCTCCAGAATGTGGTCATGAATTAAACATGATTTGTTCGATAGTGATTGTACATTGAAAAGTTCTATTTTAATGCTGGTTGGTGTAGGAGCCTTTTGAACCGGTTTCAGCAGACTGAAGTCCACTCCACGTTTTCCTTGCCACTTTGGGCGCTGTGGACTACAAGGGACTACAGACGCAGCGTTCTGATGACGTAGTCGAGGTGCGACACGTCTCCCGCACGGAATTAATTCAGAGCGAGAGTAAATGGATTTCCTTCGCGAGCCTCTATGGATGTAACGAGGTCTACGCAGAAGTCCCAGTTGTTTGATGATGGGAACAGAAGGTGGAATGGAGCAGTTGTTAAGTCCAAGCAGCTGCGAAGCGGAGTAGGTCAACATCACACCAGCCAAACCGGGGGAAGCTAGCACAGAGCTAGCCGCTAACAGCAGACCCACGGCTCCGAGAGAGAAGCAGTGAGATGTAACTCGGTTGAGCATCACTTGAAGAGGAGCACAGGAGAAAGTCCAGAACAGTCCAGACGACACAGGAGGTTGACAGAAGCAGCAGGTAAGCAAAACACAAAAACTGCAGTGACAGGAGGCAGACAGCCCAACATTCCGGTTAGGAAGTTACTAACTAAGCTGTCCGTAAAGTCCTTATTAAAAAACCACTGAGCAAAATAAGTCCAGATAAATGTCCTAAAAAATGTCAAAAATGTCAAAAATAAATAAAATAGCAACAGTAGAAGAACTATTTAGCTTGGAGAAGCGGCGACATCACGCCAGCGTCCTCTCCAGCTCAAGCAATCAGATCCCATCCTTGGCAATGTGAGTCATAGGCCCGCTTCTGCTTGATCCCAGCTCATTAGCTTCAGCTAATGAAGGTTTACAAGTACCTGTCACATAAGTACATATACTGAAAATTGCAACATTTACTCACCTGGACATAGAATCCACTTTGCCCATTGGTTAGAATGAGGTACCGGTACTTCTCATCTTCTAAGCATCTGATGTCACAATTTGGCCAACACCGAAACTGTGCAAATGACATGGAGCTATTTAGAGGACATTTAATCTCTAGGAGCTGCACAGAGTCCAAAATACCATCCAGGCTTATTACAAACTAAATACAGTAGGTGCATCCTATCATTGCAAAACACAATTAAATTAACTAATAAAAATAAAACAATTAGTATCAGCATTTATTCCACAGTATTGCAGCAGTGTGGCTGCATGACCTGCTTGTATTACACCTGATGTTTAAACTAACAGCCAGGCTTGGTGATAGAGGACTTTAAGGCTTTGGCTGAGCTCTGTCTGTGCTATCTAAAAAAGCTAAGTCTGGTCCTCTGGACATTCAAAAAACAAAACAAAGCAACAACAACAACAACAAAAACTGTTGAAACGTTTCGTCTTTCGTCCGAAAGACTTCCGGACGAAAGACGAAACGTTTCTACAGTTTTTTTTTGTTGCTTTGTGTTGTTTTTTGAATGTCCAGAGGACCAGACTTAGCTTTTTTTTTTTTTTTCTACCTGGATTATTGAGCATGCATCAGGGTATCTGTCTGTGCTAATTTAAGATAAATAAGATTGTGTTCCACCTCTTTTAATAAAACGTGCCCAACGTTAGTACTGTAGATACTAAACCTCAGAGCTTTTCAGGTTGTTTTCGGGTTATTCATTGCTTCACCGTAATGTGCTGGTATAAACTAGCTAAATATGCTAGTAGAAGTAATCTGCACAGGCACTTCTTCACGTCGCCCCCATCCCTCCCTCGTCTGCAGCGGAATGATGATCTTTTTCTCTCTCTCTCTAAAATAAACTAAAAACATTTAGCCCTGGCAAACTGCTTTGGTTTCATATTTGATAAGTTACAAACTAAAATAAACAACAAGAGTCAATTTTGTTTAAGTTACTTTAGTTAGTAAGGTATTATTAAGTCTCAAACATATATGAACTTTCTTGTCTCAAACATATATAAAAAAAATCCTTCTGTTATTTCAATTGAAACTGTCTGCACAAAATACTGAACAAAATACAACACAAAAAGTAAATTACAAGTGCAGTAATCCACCCCCAAAAATAAAAAAATGTATGTTTTGTGAATGTTTGATATACCACTGTGTCTGCTTGATTGAACTCAGCCTCCTTGATGTGATGACAATTTCAGGATAGGAATCTGAGGCATCATCCACTTCTGTAAAAATAAATAACTGATCATACAGATACTGTGGAGGCGTCTTTCAGTAGATTGAAACAAGTTAAAATACTTTATTTAATGTTTACATCCACTCACCTCATTTAAAATGTGTTTTACGGCAAATAAACAATGTAATTCTGGAATATTGCCTTCCTGGTTCCCTTTTATAATGAGCCAGTTTGAATGGTCTTTCTGATCCAGGCACAGTGACTTCCTCTGAGCAGTCTGGACACAACAGGATGTACGGTCCTTCTTGTATGTCCTTGTTGTAGGAGCCAAGATGGTGTAGTGGTTAGGGCGTTTGACTTGGGACCCGAAGGACGCGGGTTCGCGTCCCGGCCATTACACATCTTGGGGTGTCTATGAGTGCACACCTATTTCTCCAGCTCCCCGAGCGCCCTCTATGGCTGCTCACTGCACCACCTGGTAGGTGGTTGGGTTAAATGCAGAGACGAATTTCGTCTGTGTATGGGAAACATACGCAGATGACAAGCTTAGACAATTATTATTATTATTATTAAACCTTCTCATTTTCTGGACACCTTGTTGCAGTATCTCGGGTGCTCCTACCTCTGGGTCTACAAATAACAGGACCATTTTCCCTCTTAGAGGTTTTAAACCAGTCCCACTTGGCACCATCAATCCAATGTTTATCTGTGACAAAGATGAGAGCAATTTAACGTATAAGAGGTAGAAAAAATCAATAAATAAACACGATACATACATATGTGTTTCTCTATGGTCTAATTTGTGCTTGTGCTAGTACAGTTTCACAGTCAGCGAGTCAGGTCAGTACAGCTTACCTGCACGTTTTTTCCTTTATGTTTTCCTCTCGGACCGTAGTTAAAATCCTGACGCTCTTTGGACTTGGAGCTTCGGTACTCTTTGAAACATTTATATGATGGGCCAGGTTGTTCTGCTGAAATTAAAAAAGGTCGGTCTCAAAAATCAAAATGAGGTAACCAATAGCGCTAATATGTTTTATTCACAGGCTAATTAAAAAAGCTAACATTACGCTGCACTTACGGTACTTTGTTTAGCATTGTCCGGTTGTTGAGATGTCCCCTCTCCTGCATCCATCTGCTCTGTGCCATTTAAAAACTCCAAGGATCGACCGCACGAAATACAAAACAGCTTAATAAACTTATAGGTGTCCCACAGAACGGGCAAAACGTGACTCGACTGTCGTCCATCTTGGGTCAAAATGACCGCTTCCGGGTCATCACTTCCGGGTCAGCCTCGTTAGGACATTCCCTTTCCGTGTGATTCTCTCGTTTGCTAAAGTGTTTCAGAAAATGTTAATTTGTTTCAGAATTTGTTAAAGTGTTTCAGAAAATGTTAATTTGTTTCAGAAAATGTTAATTTGTTTCAGAAAATGTTAAAGTGTTTCAGAATTTGTTAAAGTGTTTCAGAAAATGTTAATTTGTTTCAGAAAATGTTAATTTGTTTCAGAAAATGTTAAAGTGTTTCAGAATTTGTTAAAGTGTTTCAGAAAATGTTAATTTGTTTCAGAAAATGTTAATTTGTTTCAGAAAATGTTAAAGTGTTTCAGAAAATGTTAATTTGTTTCAGAAAATGTTAATTTGTTTCAGAAAATGTTAAAGTGTTTCAGAATTTGTTAAAGTGTTTCAGAAAATGTTAATTTGTTTCAGAAAATGTTAAAGTGTTTCAGAATTTGTTAAAGTGTTTCAGAAAATGTTAATTTGTTTCAGAAAATGTTAAAGTGTTTCAGAATTTGTTAAAGTGTTTCAGAAAATGTTAATTTGTTTCAGAATTTGTTAAAGTGTTTCAGAAAATGTTAATTTGTTTCAGAAAATGTTAAAGTGTTTCAGAAAATGTTAATTT
Source organism: Garcialebias charrua (assembly GCA_038048925.1). Lineage (NCBI taxonomy): Eukaryota > Metazoa > Chordata > Actinopteri > Cyprinodontiformes > Rivulidae > Garcialebias > Garcialebias charrua. Next base: position 30,593 of record JBBPBX010004193.1, on the reverse strand, counting down.
GTTTCAGAATTTGTTAATTTGTTTCAGAATTTGTTAATTTGTTTCAGAACTATTTGTTAAAGTGTTTAGCCTTATTTGTTAATGTGTTTTGCACCTCAGGGCCACCGTAGATCAACGATTTATGTAGCATCGTTTTTAGATGACTTCAGATAAGCGAACTCTGGTGGACGAGTGCGGGAATGGAATGAGAGCGTTCACAATTGTGACTGGGCGGTGTTGCTGGAGATCCGGCGGTCGCGGGTGATGTTGACGATTTGGCAAATGCGCACCCTTGTGAACGGGTGCTGGATAGGCAGAGAGCGTTCGCGGTGGCCACTGGGTGGACTAGCTGGAGCTCCCGCGGTCGCCGTAAGACCAGAGCGGCGTTTTGCGATGAGGGCCTCAATGCTGCTTGCAGCTTTAATTTTAGGTTAGTTTTAGCAAAAATATAACTAATGGAATAGCATTTTATTCATGTGTCAAACAAATGTACTTGTGTCAGAAAGAAAATGTCTGCCATCACAAAGATTCATCTAAAAAGAATCGATCAGCAAAGTGAAACAATTGTCTTGTGAGCTTGATAAAAATAATAACAGACTAACAGCAACTGCATGAATTAGTATTTTACCTTTGAGAACTCCTTCAGGGAATAAAACAAAGCAAGTGAAAACAAAGAAAAACTGTGAGAATAAAAGCAATCAGGAATAAATAAACTCAAAATTAAAAATGTAATGTTAGAGCACAACTCATTCAAACAAGGTCATTTTATTTTTTTCCAAGAGAAGAGGGCTTCAACTGGATTTTTTGGCTTTCTCATCTCAATTTAGTAACTGCTTTTAGTGTTATTCAAGGTTACGTTCTTCACGAGTACAAGAACAAATAAAATAAAAAATAAAAAAGGTGCCAGCATTCATTAATTTAATTAGCAGCCTTATTTTGTTTTATGTAACGATGTGCAAAAAGTTCAACTAACCGTTCATTTGTTTTCATGGCCCACTCGTTTCCATTGTTGCTGGAGGGCAAAGCACTCAACTGACAGGAGCAGCCGTAAAGAACAACAAACAAAAATTGCTCCACATTTACCGTACCATGAAAATACAATATGTCTTACTTGTTCAAAAAGTCTCAAAATGTGAACATATTCTTTTTTCAATTGTTCCCTGTTCAGGGGTTGCCACAGTGAGTCATCCTCCTCCATCTCTGTCCTCTGCATCCTCTGTCCTCACTCCATCTACCTCCATGTCCTCTCTAACTGCATCCATACATCTCCTCTTTGTATTTTTCCTGGCAGCTGCATTTCTAACATCCTTCTACCAATCACTGTTCCTCCTCTGGACATATCCAAACCATCTCCTTCTGGACTCTAACTTAAACTCCATCCTGCCTGGACTCACTTTCTCACCTCTGTGCAGCACTCCCCATTTTAGTAGTTGACTCTAAATACTTGAGGTCCTGCACCTTTGTGACCTCTGCTCCTTTCAGCCTCACTGTTCCACCTGCCTCCCTCTCATTCACACATGTACCACAGCTGACTTTCATTCCTCTTCTTGCAAGTTCATACCTCCACTTCTTCAAGTTCTCTTCTACTGAGGGCATCATCAGTAGTTTTTATTTTTACTTTGGCCTGATACAAGACTTGATGGGTACACATCAGACCTAAGCTGTCCATATAAATAGCACTGCAACATGATTAATCAATGTTAACACCCAGCCTAGGATACTGGGGTACCCTTGTTTCTTTACATTAGTTATCACATGCGTTGCCATTTTATTCAAAGTAAGTTGGCAGGTCCGCTGTGGGAATAACATAGACATGCAACTGCTAAATAAGTGTTTAGTTTCATCATTTTGGCAGCATGTGTTAAAATATAAAAGACTCCTTCATTGATTCAATATGTTTCCACTGTGGGTTGGTGTACAGTGTCACTTCCTTGTGATATTGAGCAGAAAAATATGAACCACCTAAAATAGTCACAAAACGGCTAAGCCTTTGTAGCACTAAAAATAGATATCCCATAATAAAGATGGATATTATTTATTTTTCAGAATTAAAATGTTCAGGTTGGATTCAAGAGATCAGAATTCTACTGCTGAAATAGTAAAAGTGGCAAATATTTGGTATAACATAAAAGATAACAGACTAGAATAGAGGAAAGAACCCCCTATTTTTGGGTGTACTGGGACCTTGAGCACACAATTGCGTTCCACCTCATGTTCCACATGCAATGCGAAAGACAGTAAAGAACATTGAACCTTGAAATGGTAAATAACAACTGTTGAGGTTGGGCATGCTGGTGAAGACAAAAAGCAACCCTAAACGAAAAACCCACAGACGAGTTGGTGGTCCTTGAAGCATACAGTATATGGTTTGTGAGTTCATCCTGATCTACCCTCCAAATATTATATTATTCATATTTTAGGCACAATTAGATGCAGAGATCAGTTGTTGCCCAGATTAGAGCTGGCAAATGGTGGCTAATGATGCCTCTAGCCAGTGAGTGTTACTCACATTGCATGATAAAGCCTGACTCAAACATTAATATGTAACAGATGAAGGATAAGACATGATATGATGAGACTGTTTCACTTAGTAGCATTCAAGGTCCTGAAATACAATATTACTTTTATTTTTTAAGGTACATTAATATATTCAATGTACATTTATGTTTCCCCACTTGGTGCAGATAATTTTTTGACACGTGTATCTGCATCCTCATTGAATTTTATTATTTTGACCAAATTCAGACAGATTTTGCTATGGGCATTTTAAATGGTTATTTAGATCTGTTTTGAACCATTAAAATCCACTTTGCCTCATTAACATTAGTTAGTGACATGCTTTAAAATGCAAACACTCAACAACCAAAAAAATTATAAAACGTATACGTATTTATGTCAGAAGAAATTGATAAAAAAATATACAGATGTTGGTACAGTAATTGTGATAAATATGGATAACCAAAGGCTAAGTCTGCAGTAAAAAAAATGTTGACTGCATAGCAAATAATTGCTGATGACCTCCCCATAAACCATGGCCTTTTTTGTATACTTTGTATCTGTGCCTCATTTGAATTGTGACCCGTTTTCCATTTCTCCATCCAAACCCCATACATAGTGAAGAGTTGTAGGTGTGTGCCTGACACATGATAATGAGCTTTCCCTTTGTTGTTGTGTACATGTGAACGGAAGATGGAAGGTTTAAAAATGTCTTGCTCTCAGATGAATCACCTGTGCATTGTTTCATAATTAATTAGCTCATAAAGAGGCTAAACAAAAGAACAGGAAAAAGCAGCATCTTATGAATCCACTAAGGTAATTAGCATCACTCCCTCAAACTCTAACATGGCAGCTTTCTACAAATAATTGCCTTTTGAACCTGCAGGGGCTCTGTGGTCCTGTGTTTGCCTGTTCACACAAAGAAAGGTGAGAATGAGTGAGTTATATTTAGAGCAGAAAAGTATTTCAAAGTTTCGACTGTGAGACAGTTTAACCACTATGTGAAAAATAATCAGAAATACCACTTGAAAAAGTGTTTTTGTTTTTCTTTAAGGTGTGACTAAAATATTAAAATAAGAGATCCACTTTATTGTCAACCACACTATTTCAAAGCAATTTATGTTCCACAAGAAGCTCAATAATTGAAATATTAGAGTGGCTTTTATGTCTAATGTGCATGCAGGCAACTATCTAGCCTCTGAAACTTGTATTTGTCAGCATCCTTAGAAGAGTTGTCAGAATGAAATGGTTTAATGCAAAATAGATGCATCCCCTATGGTTTGTTTAAAATAGCAGCATCCATTACCAAGTTCGGATTCAAACCGTGGAGCCTAGCCAGGCAAAGATCAAGGGAGTTAGCAAGTTATCATCCTTGCACCGCATTCTCCATTTAGATACTCATGGGGTGCAACCCACTGAAACATGGCATAACATATTTGATCTAAAAATATGAGCTCCAAAGACAAATTTGATGTGGACATATTAAATATTGATGGATGATTGAAAGAGCTACTTTATATTTTTAAGTTTAATGTCACAGAAGGTGAGATATCCATGAAGGATGGGGTACAAAAAGTGAGAAAACAGTTGTTGTTTTTTTGACAGGAAGCTCTTTGAATATTAAAAGGGATTCAGCTTTTACATCTTTGCAGACACTAAAAGATTTTTTGCACCACTTTAAAATGTAATAAAAAGGGTGGGAAAGGGTGTATAAATATTTTGAGGGAAGGGCATTTTTATTTTATTCTAAAATACTGGATGAGAAGTCACTATTACTCTTGATCCTGTTTAAAATAAGAAGCCACTGCAAGCACACAGTTAGAAAACGGAAAATATCACTGACCTGATTTATTCTAAAGATTCAGAGCCGAGCCCGATCATTTCTTAAATCATTACACGTCACCCTCCCCTGTCAGAAGAGTTTTAAACTATGATCAACCCAGGCTGAGAATAAACTGATTCATAGCTATTTGTCAAACTTTCTAAGCAGCAACAATCATAATCCCACAAGATTTCATGAAACATCACAGTGCTCAGAGTACAGTTGTGAATGACTCTCAGCTACTGTAAGGTTTCCAGTTATTTCTGCAGGTCCCTGGTTCCAGAGGTGGCGCCAACAAGCAACAGCTGACAGTCATCCCATTAATCACCACCAGGACTATAGAGTCAGAGTCAGAGTCAGAGAGAATTTATTGTCATTTGCACCGCATGTAGTACATGTGTTGAAAACGAGATTATGTACACAGGGTCCCAGTTACATCCAACAACAAATGCAAGAGAAAAACAATAATAACATCTAGGATTAACTAAGAGAGACATCACATCAGCTAGTAATACACTAAGCCCTAATGTAGTAGAAAAACATCATTATAAACAGCAGCACGAACATGAGCAGATGGTCACAGATGAACGCAGCAACAAGAAACAGATCAGTATCAGTATGATGTGACATTTTGCAGTGTTTATTCTTATTATTTATTTATTCATGAGTCTGACAGCCTCAGGGTAGAAGCTGTTTCTCAGTCTAGTGGTTCTACATTTGATGCTCCTCAACCTCCGTCCCGAGGGGAGTGGTGCAAAGAGTGAGTGTGCTGGGTGAGTGAGGTCTTTCATGATGCAGGTGGCTCTTTTTCTGCATCTGGAGGTGTAAATGTCTGTGATGGTGGGGAGACTGACTCCCACAGACTTCTGTGCAGCCTTCACCACTCTCTGTAGAGCTTTTCTCTCTGCAACTGTGCAGCCTCCATGCCACACGTTGATGCTGGAGCACAGGACGCTCTCCACTGCACACCTGTAGAACGAGGTGAGGACTGGGCTTCTCAGACCGGCTCGTCTCAGCCGTCTGAGGAAGTAGAGTCTCTGATGACCTTTCTTGATCAGGCTGGTGGTGTTATTGCTCCAGCTGAGGTTATCATTCATGTGTACACCCAGGTATTTGTAGCTGGAGACCACCTCCACCGCAGATCCACCTATATACAGTGGGGTGTGGGTGTGTTTGTTCCTTCTGAAGTCCACAATCATCTCCTTCGTCTTCTTCACATTCATGTGAAGGTTGTTCTCTTTGCACCAGCTCTCCAGATGTTCCACCTCCTGTCTGTAGCTGGATTCATCATTATCTGTGATGCATCCCACCACAGCTGTATCATCTGCAAACTTAACAATATGACAGCCTGGATGTGTGGCTGTACAATCATATGTGAGCAGAGTGAACAGAAGAGGGCTCAGCACACATCCCTGAGGAGAGCCAGTGCTGAGGGTGATGGTGGAGGAGGAGAAGTTGTGGATCTTCACGGACTGTGGTCTGTCTGTTAAGAAGTCTAAGACCCAGTTACAAATAGAGGGGCTTAGTCCAAGTGTGGATAGTTATAGGAGGTTACAGAAGTGCTTCCTTCATTGCTGGAGCATTACTTACCGGTACCTTCTGGTACTGGTGCTTATGGACTCCTTGTGTAATCCTCTAAGTTTAAGTAAACTTACCTTGTGTTCACTTTGCATTCTCTAGAACCTGGTTCTTGCGCCTCCTGTCCATTGAACTGACTCTCCCAAAACTCCTACACATACCTATATGTCTTGAGTCTTCCTTGCGGATCTTCCCCAGCTGCTCCTCCACCTTCCTACCACTTGCATCCATGTCCTTCTCACTTGAATTTCCTGGAAGTGGATTCATCCACTGCCCTGTCTACGCCGCTCTTCAACTGACATCCTGTAAGAATAACTATAAGCTACAATCTATAAGCTACAATAACTATAAGCTACAATCACCATCTTGGGGCCAAGATGGTGTAGTGGCAGGACCCAGGTTCGAACCCCGGCCACGGCACACCTTGGGGTGTCTATGAGTGCACATCTATGGACCTTACCAAGCTCCGCCCACAGGGCCGCGTTTCATTGGCTAATACCCATAACACGTCACAGCGCAGCTTCCACGTGCGTGCCGGTCTCACAAAACAAACGCTACGGTAGCGTTTGTGAGACCGGCACCACATGCTACTTACATTGCTAGCTAGCATACGTGCAGATTTTTTCTGCGTCAGGGCTGGAAAAATGCTCCTCCACCGTCAGTGGGGTATCTGTACAGGAGATGTCAGGTACCCTGACCGTATTTGTGGAAGTAAAATTCACCGTTTGTGAAACTGAATGCCTTGCTCGGATCAAAGCTTGTGCACGACCACAAAACTGAACAATTATTTCTTTCACCAGCAGAGAAGGGTTGACCTGCTTTTGAAACCTGCTAGTTAACAACACGCGGTCACGATGAGAGAAAGCCACAGTTCACTGAACGTCCTGGAAGTTGGGAAGAAACAGCTCCGCTAACCCCACATGAGCTAGCTAACGCAACGAGCTCTACTGTCGATTTCACCTAAAACTGCACAAAATCGTGACACGAAGGCTGGATTTTAACTAACACACCAGACGGCTGAGCTCGTTAGCCCTCACAAAAGTCGCTGTCGGCGTGTTTAGCAGCTAAAGCAGCAACGGCTAACCAACCACTTAAGGAATGAATGGAGATTACAGTTAGCATTAGCTTTGCGACCAAGGCACACAAACTTTTGCCAACAATAGAAATCGCTGATTTCAAAAGTAACCCTCAAAACCATGAATGCCTGACTTACCCAGCCTTGCAGGACAATAGGCATCAGTGATCCTGTCCACAGCTGTAATAACGCTGAGCCTGAGCGTGTGAGGAGCTGATGTTTTCCCCATAGCATTAGCGGTGACGCGCACGCTGTTTGGAGGCATCGCGTGGATCAAACAACTTGATAACGTCCACAAAAAAAAATAACATGAACTTGTTGGTTCCCCTGTCCATTGTCATGGCTGATATTTTGTTGGAATCTGGCAGAAATGATACACTATTCGACTCAAAAATACCCTGCAGTCAGTCGACGCCATGTTTTCCATTGACACCAAAGCTGCGCTTGGGAGACGGGCAGCCATCTTGGAGCTTAGGGGGCGTTTCTGGGCGGAGCTTGGTAAGGTCCATTTCCCCAGCTCCCCGAGCACTGACTACGGCTGCTCACTGCACCACCTGGTGGTGGTTGGGTTAAATGCAGAAGACCAATTCCGTCTGTCAAGTATGGGAACATACACAGATGACAAATGTGACAAATTATTAATTATTATCTATTCATCTCAAGTCCCTGACCACTCTCCTTCCCTTCCAGGGTTCCCAGGGTATCCATCATGTATAGTTACTGTTGAAATTGACAATGTAAATAAATCACTTTATATCTTTACTAAGGTTTTGAGTCTGTATCTTTCTCAGACCGTTCTGTCTGGGTATCCATGTGACAACTACCACACCACATTTTAGCTCAACATCTGTGAACATTGACAGAGTTAAAGCCTGGTCATGTTGGTTAATGTGGATCAGTTGTGGTTGTCATCTTGAATTGTGATAACTAAAACTTAACTTGTAGACGTGCATCTATTGATTCATTTCTGAGAGTTTCATTGAAATTTGTCTTGTGATTCATGAGAAGTTTTGACACACACACACACACACACACACACACACACACACACACACACACGGTCAGTTCAATTCATCCATCCATCCATCCATCCATTTTCTTCCGCTTATCCGGGGTCGGGTCGCGGGGGTAGCAGCCTAAGTAGGGAGGCCCAGACTTCCCTCTCCCCAGCCACTTGGAGCAGCTCCTCTGGGGGAATCCCAAGGCGTTCCCAGGCCAGCCGAGAAACATAGTCCCTCCAGCGTATCCTGGGTCTTCCTCTGGGTCTCCTCCCGGTGGGACATGCCCGGAACACCTCACCAGGGAGGCGTCCAGGAGGCATCCTAACCAGATGCCCGAGCCACCTCAACTGGCTCCTCTCGATGTGGAGAAGCAGCGGCTCTACTCCGAGTCCCTCCCGGATGACTGAGCTTCTCACCCTATCTCTAAGGGAGAGTCCAGCCACCCTGCGGAGAAAACTCATTTCAGCCGCTTGTATCCGAGATCTTGTTCTTTCGGTCATAACCCAAAGCTCATGACCATAGATGAGGGTGGGAACGTAGATCGATCGGTAAATTGAGAGCTTTGCCTTTTGACTCAGCTCTCTCTTCACCACGACAGACCGGTACAGCGCCCGCTTCACTGCGGACGCTGCACCTATCCGCCTATCGATCTCACGCTCCAGTTTTCCCTCATTCGTGAACAAGATCCCGAGATACTTAAACTCCTCCACTTGGGTCAGGACCTCCTCCCCGACCCGGAGAGGGCATGCTACCCTTTTCCGGCTCAAGACCATGGCCTCGGATTTGGAGGAACTGATCCTCATCCCGGCCGCATCACATTCAGCTGCAAACCGCTCCAGCGAAAGCTGTAGATCACGAGCTGATGAAGCCAATAGGACCACATCATCTGCAAAAAACAGAGAAGCGATTCTAAGGCCACCAAAACGGATCCTCTCAACACCTTGGCTGCGCCTAGAAATTCTGTCCATAAAAGTTATAAACAGAATCGGTGACAAAGGGCAACCTTGGCGGAGTCCAACTCTCACCGGAAACGAGCCTGACTTACTGCCAGCGATGCGGACCAAGCTCTGACACCGGTCGTACAGGGACCTAACAGCCCATATCAAAGGGCCTGGTACCCCATACTCCCGGAGTACCCGCCACAGAACCCCCCGAGGGACGCGGTCGAATGCCTTTTCCAAGTCTACAAAGCACATGTAAACTGGTTGGGCAAACTCCCACGCACCCTCCAGGACCCTGTTGAGGGTGTAGAGCTGGTCTAGTGTTCCACGACCAGGACGAAAACCACACTGCTCCTCCTGAATCCGAGGTTCGACTATCCGACGGACCCTCCTCTCCAGAACCCCTGAATAGACCTTACCAGGGAGGCTTAAGAGTGTGATCCCTCTATAGTTGGAACACACCCTACGGTCCCCCTTTTTGAATAGGGGAACCACCACCCCAGTCTGCCAATCCAAGGGAACTGCCCCCGATGTCCACGCGATATTGCAGAGTCGCGTAAGCCAACACAACCCCACAACATCCAGAGCCCTAAGGAACTCAGGACGAATCTCATCCACCCCCGGAGCCTTGCCACCGCGGAGCTTTTTAACCACCTCGGCGACCTCAGCACCAGAGATTGGAGAGCCCGACCCAAAGTCCCCAGGCTCCGCTTCCTCAGTGGAAGACGTGCCAGTAGGATTGAGGAGGTCTTCGAAGTATTCCGCCCACCGACTCACAACATCCCGAGTTGAGGTCAACAGCACGCCATCCCCACCATAAATGGTGTTGGTCGCGTACCGCTTTCCCCCCCTGAGACGCCGGATGGTGGACCAGAATCGCCTCGAAGCCGTACGGAAGTCATTCTCCATGGCCTCTCCGAACTCCTCCCACGCCCGAGTTTTTGCCTCAGCAACCACCCGAGCCGCATGCCGCTTGGACTGCCGGTACCTATCTGCTGCTTCCGGGGTCCCACAGGCCAAAAAGGCCCAATAGGACTCCTTCTTCAGCTTGACAGCATCCCTCACCGCCGGTGTCCACCACCGGGTTCGAGGGTTGCCACCACGACAGGCACCAACAACCTTGCGGCCACAACTCCGATAAGCTGCCTCGACAATAGAGGCGCGAAACATGGCCCACTCGGGCTCAATGTCCCCCGCCTCCCTCGGAACGTGTTCAAAGCTCTCCCGGAGGTGGGAGTTAAAGCTCCGTCTTACGGGAGACTCTGCCAGACGTTCCCAGCAGACCCTCACAATACGTTTGGGTCTGCCAGGTCTGACCGGCATCCTCCCCCACCATCGGAGCCAACTCACCACCAGGTAGTGGTCAGTTGACAGCTCCGCCCCTCTCTTCACCCGAGTGTCCAGGACATGCGGCCGCAGATCAGATGAGACGACAACAAAGTCGATCATTGAACTACGACCTAGGGTGTCCTGGTGCCAAGAGCACATATGGACACCCTTATGCCTGAACATGGTGTTCGTTATGGACAATCCATGACGAGCACAGAAGTCCAACAACAGAACACCACTCGGGTTCAGATCAGGGGGGCCGTTCCTCCCAACCACACCCCTCCAGGTCTCACTGTCATTGCCCACGTGAGCGTTGAAGTCCCCCAGCAGAACAAGGGAGTCCCCAGGAGGCGCACCCTCCAATACCCCCTCCAAGGACTCCAAAAAGGGTGGGTAATCTGCGCTGCCGTTTGGCGCATAGGCACAAACAACAGTCAGAGCCCGTCCCCCCACACGTAGGCGAAGGGAGGCTACCCTCTCGTTCACCGGGGTGAACCCCAACGTACAGGCACCAAGATGGGGGGCAACAAGTATGCCCACTCCTGCTCGGCGCCTCTCACCAGGGGCAACTCCAGAGTGGAAGAGTGTCCAACCCCTCTCAAGGAAACTGGTTCCAGAGCCAGAGCCATGCGTTGAGGTGAGTCCGACTATTTCTAGCCGGAACCTCTCAACCTCACACACTAGCTCAGGCTCCTTCCCCACCAGAGAGGTGACATTCCATGTCCCAATGGCCAGCTTCTGTAGCCGAGGATCAGACCGCCAGGGTCCCCGCCCTCGGCCACCACCCATTCCACAATGCACCCGACCCCTTTGGCCCCTCCCACAGGTGGTGAGCCTATGGGAAGGGGGACCCACGTCTCCTCTTCGGGCTGTGCCCGGCCGAGCTCCATGGGTGAAAGCCCGGCCACCAGGCGCTCGCCAACGTGCCCCTCCTCCGGGCCTGGCTCCAGAGTGGGGCCCCGGTGACCCGCGTCCGGGCGAGGGAACATTGTTTCCATTTATATTATTCATCATAAGGGGTCTTGTGGGCTGCGCTTTGTCTCGTCCCTCACCTAGGACCTGTCTGCCTTGGGTGACCCTACTAGGGGCATAAAGCCCCTGACAGCATAGCTCCTAGGATCATTGGGACACTCAAACCCCTCCACCACGGTAAGGTGGCAGTTCAATTCAGTTTATTTATATAGCGCCAAATCACAACAAAGTTGTGTCAGGGCACTTTACAGGATCATCCACATACATAGAAAAGCCAATTTGTAAAGTTATATATCTAAGGAGGCCAGCAAACAAGTTGAATCTTGGCTTTGTTGCAGTCTCCCATCCTGAGCAAGCGCAATGGCAACAGTGGAAAGGAAAAACTCAATTTTTAAAAGGAAGAAACCTCCAGTAGAACCAGGTTCAGGACAAGCGGCCATCTGCTTTGACCAGCTGGTTTGAGAGGAACAGGAAGGAGAGACAAACACACACATAATGGCAGGTCTAGATATAGGTCCAGGTGTACCTGAAAGACCAAAAAAAAACAGGTTAGGATAGAAAAAAAAATACAAATACAAAACAGATTGAGCAGAGTAAGTAAAGGCAGTAGTAGAGTGAAAAAGTGTGGTCAGTTTGCCCTCCATGCAGCAGTCTAAGCCTATAGCAGCATGTAAGGAACAGCTCAGGAAACCCAAGCCGGCCCTATAGGATTTATCAAAAAGGAAAGTCTTAAGCCTAGTTTTAAAACTGGACAATGTGTCAGCCTCACGGACAGAGATTGGAAGTTGATTCCACAAGAGAGGAGCCTGATAACTGAAAGATCTTCCTCCCATTCTGCTTTTGGAAACTCTAGGAACCACAAGTAAACATGCAGCCTGAGAGCGAAGTGCTCTGTTAAGAAAATATGGAAAAATAAGATCTGTAATACAAGATGAAGCTAGGTTGTTGAGAGCTTTGTAGGTTAGAAGTAGGATTTTCTATTCTGGATTTGACAGGGAGCCAATGAAGAGAAACTAAAACTGGAGAGCTATGATCTCTCCCACTAACTCCAGTTAAGACTCTGGCAACAGCATTTTGGATCAACTGAAGACATTTTAAAGAAGCATTTGGACACCCAGATAACAAACCATTGCAATAGTTCCAGTCTAGACAAGACAAATGCATGGATCAGTTTTTCTGCGTCATTTTTAGACAAGGTGTTTCTAATTTTAGCGATATCACTACGCAGGTGGAAGAAGGCAGTTCTATTAAAGTTTTTAATGAAGGGGGATAAAAGACGTGTCCTGATTTAAAAAAATAAATAACACCAAGATTTTTAACATTAGAACAGGAGGCCAGATTAATGCCATCTAATCAAAAACATTGCCTTTCCCCTTTGTCAATGAGAAAAAAATAAAAATATATAAAGCATCAATCCCTTTCAATTCACTTTATCTATGTTGCATTTAATTTCCTTTTAATTTGTACTAAAGTGTGCAAGTCTCTTGGATAGATACATTTTGCAGAGGGAAGTTGGACTATCGGTACCATAATTTTTATGGTCATATGAATTCCTTAACAAATTGTCATGAAGTTTTTAAGGTAGATGCATATCTTAATTTGTGCTAACACATATTCAAATGAAGCATTTGTTTTCAGTGTCACCCAACATTTCAAGCGGACTTTCAATTTTTCTGAATGACCATTTACGTTTTACAAGTGACTGCTTCCCACTCCACTCTGCTGTATGAACGGCAGAAAAACAGTCAAGGTCAACAGCTGAAAACACTCTGAACCTAGGATTGACCTGATGGTGGCTTGTTTCACTTGGGGGACCTCGCTGTGGGTGAAGGCCATTTGTCATGTTTGCAACGTAACCAGCAATTACCCTGCATCCTTATGGGCATCATGCATCACTGACTCTCAAACAACTGTGGACTTCAAAATCCCAGCTGTTTTATACGGGTCAAACAGAGCGGCCATGTTAGAGTAGACCTCACATTTAGATTTTTAGAAAATAATAAAAACAAAAAATAAAAATCAGAGAAGAAAATGGAGAATTCCCATCATGTGCTCCTTTTGTTTACAGCAGCAGTAAGATTAAATATATTCTAAATTATGTTTTGTAGATAATTATTCATAGAAAGACATCAAAGTTCATGCTCAATCATCTCAGCCCCCAGAAACCATTTTATCACCAACAAACTGATTGGTCCAATAAAGGAGTGTACTGCTTAGTTGGGAAAACAGTACAGGTAGTCCCCGATTTACGAGCGAGATCCGTTACAACGAGGCGCTCGTAAACCGGAAATCTCGTAATTTGGAACGGTTGCCATGTCTCTCGTAAGTCCGGAATTTCGCTCGTAAATTGGAACGGTTTCGCTAGCGCGACTACAAACACTCGTTTTTCATCAAAAAACTGCTTATGAGTGCATAAAAATGATCGGAAACGTGTGTCCATATGTTTAGCTAACTAACTGTGGTGAAAAAACACATGAAAACTCAGTATTTTTTGCGTTTTTTCCAAAAATTCGCCAGCTCGTAAGTCTGGAACCTCGTAGATCAGAGCGCTCGTAATTCGGGGACTACCTGTACTTGCAACTCCTCAGACTGATGAAGCCCTCTGGATAGAGGGTGAAATGTTCAAAAAGAAGAAACTGTCCAGATGACCTGCTTGACCATTACTGGGTATTCATAAAAAGCACTGAAATGGAATAAGATAAATTAACTTGTAAATTGTTAAAAAGAAGATAACAGTGAGGATGTAAAGCTCTCTCTAAGGTCATCTCACAAATATAACTGCATGGGAAAAGATACATTTCAGTAATGAAAGATTTAGAGACATCTGATGCAATTTGATGCAATCAGAGATTTTAGGGCCTGTTTTATGTGTGTATTAATTTTACATTCTCAAAATTAGGAACTTTTGCAGAGATGTCTTATGTCTAAACACAAAATAACATACAAAGAGGAAGT
>JBBPBX010004193.1:0-16260 GCA_038048925.1 Garcialebias charrua | reverse complement strand
TCTTGGTAGATTTATTTCCATTTCCAGCACATTCCGGCAGTTCATACAAGTTATTGCAGTTCATTTATTTACCGGTATGTTTCTCCAGTTTCCCAGTTGTAGTAGAGTTTATGTTATTTTTAGCAGTGTGGTTGCATAAAGTGTAGTCAGTGTTTTACCTGCAGCAGAAAGCAGCCAGTGTTGTAAAGGCCAACTCAGAGTTGTTCATGCTTTACACCTCTGCCCTGCCAGCAACATAAATATGATTGACTTACCTGTCCCACCCTGAGTAGATCATTGTGACTACATTAACTGAGTTTGCTGCAATGCATGCCTCTGTCTTCTAAAATGCTGGCACCAAAGATACAGACGAAAAAGGCTGGGTTTGAACCAAAAGATAATGCATGACACACGGAAGAAGACACAAAAACTGCATCAAATTCCTGATGTGAAATTACTCAAGCGTTGCTTCTTCTTTTGGTATTTTTCATGGTCAATTGAAACGGCACATCATCACCACTTTTGTCTGTAGTGGAAACTGTAGACTCCTGAGTGGAACACTGGGGTTCAGCTTAGCTATGAACAAGAGTGTGAGTGCACAAATAGTTCCCTAAATGACATGGAACAACACAAACAACTATGTTTCCTCAGGAGAAGCAGCGAGTCTGATGGACCAGCCAACAGAGAAGAAGATGAAACAGGACAGGAGAGATCTTGTTTTTACCTTTTCAAACAGCCCACCTCTTTGCTGCTCTCTGACAAGCTAGAGTGATATTTCTACACAAAATCACCATGGGTGCCTTTCCTTTCTGCCTATATCACTCAATATGTGTTATTTTTAATTTATCAAGACTACTGATGTAGAATTACAGAAAGGGAGACTTATATTAAGGCAATAAACCTAAAAAGAGTGTATGCTACAGTAAAAGTAATATAAAATAAAATCTAAAAGTTCCTAGCTTCAGGATTAGGATGCCTCCTGGACGCCTCCCTGGTGAGGTGTTCCGGGCATGTCTCACCGGGAGGAGACCCAGAGGAAGACCCAGGACACGCTGGAGGGACTATGTTTCTCGGCTGGCCTGGGAACGCCTTGGGATTCCCCCGGAGGAGCTGCTCCAAGTGGCTGGGGAGAGGGAAGTCTGGGCCTCCCTACTTAGGCTGCTACCCCCGGATTGAAATTGCATTTATCTCAGACACAGTGCAACAATAATAATAATAATAATAATAATAATAATAATAATAATAATAATAATAATAAATTCAATTTATACCGCACAATAACCATTTAAACATTAAAACATTTAATAAACATAAGCATACAATGAAATAATAAAAGTGAAATACGGTCCTGAGTTTTTGCATAGTAGTATAAAAGTATAAAAAATATATCTCTAAAATAAAAGTTGTGCACCTCAGTTGTGCACCTCTCTATGCAATATCACTGTTATCAAATAACAGGAAGACAAAAACAATTTAATAACAAAAATCTAATTCAAAATGTATAGTTTGTAGTAGTTGCTGGAAAAAAAAATGCAATACTGTGGATCAAGGATTTTCAAACGTTAGATGCAAAGTGCATGTGTCCATAACATATAACAATAAGCAGGGAAAAATATTAATAATAACATTTATGAATTTTAAAACAATTTATTGTTAAGAGCCTCCACTAACCTGGCAACATTTAGGGGAAACAGAAGTGGTTCAAAAACACTTAAACTTTCAGGTAAATTCAAGATTAAACAGTTGAGCTTTTGAAGTCTGATCATAAATGTTATATATTCATATTTTTATTAATACAGTAAATTGATGTAGAGATTAAAATGCATTTTTTTACCAATGCTAATGAACATTGAGGACTTTTATCCTATGTAAGATTTGACCATTGACAGACAAAATAATGTCACTGGGTCGTTGGTGATTGACATGTTAGGTCAAGCTGCATGTGTGTGCATGTATTATTCAGTATAACTGTGAAGACTGACAAATTCACTCTGACAGAATGATTTCAAGATTGCCATTTTGAAAGACACTGACTTTGACTTTTGACCTTGGCATCCTTAGTGTTTTCCAAATAATATTGATCACATATTTGAAGTGGAAGGTAAAATAAATACATTGAGAAAATGAATGGGATGCACGGTAAGGTAGAACAGTGATTAGATTTAGCATGTTCTCCCCATGCATGCATGTTTTTTCTCTGATTGGTGATTTTCTCCCACAGTTCAAAAATAGACATGTTAGGTTAATTGGTAACTCCACATTGTTTTAGGGGTTAGTGGAAGTGTGAATGATTTGCTTGCCTCTGTTATGGTCCAAATAAGACCAGGAGTAACTGGCAGGATGCACAACATACAAGGCCGGAATAACTATATGGGCAACTGGGCAAGTGCCCAGGGGCCCACAATCTCTAAGGGGCCCAGG
Source organism: Garcialebias charrua (assembly GCA_038048925.1). Classification (NCBI taxonomy): domain Eukaryota; kingdom Metazoa; phylum Chordata; class Actinopteri; order Cyprinodontiformes; family Rivulidae; genus Garcialebias; species Garcialebias charrua. The sequence continues at coordinate 13,860 of JBBPBX010004193.1, read as the reverse complement.
ACAGTGAGGGCACAAGCAAAATATGTGGTTATCTCCAGCTTTACTTGGAGCCCTGCGTGGCCGCTCCAGCTCAATTATTTTTTAAAGTCGGATCCTCGACCGTGCGACCTGTCAATCAACCCAGGAGGCGTGTCAGCGACCTCAATTTGTCCCGAAGGTACGCCCCTTACCTGCTGACAAGCTCAGTTTTTTTCTTGAGAAACTAGTTTTAATTAAAACAATAAGTGTGTATCTGTTGTGAGATGATTCTAGCAGTTTTGCAGTTTTTGAATCTACTTAATGAAGAATAGTATGTCTTAAAATCCTTCATAAAAAAAGAAGGAAGGTTCATTATCCCCCACTCTTACTACAGTGAATGTGATACTTCACTATAAGTACAACTACAGTACATTTATGGCATCAGAGAAAGCTGAGCTTAAGTTATCCACATAAAGTAAAATGGCATCATTATGAAAAGAAGGAATGTTGTTTTAGATTAATCCAGTTTATGATGTCTGGCCAGAGAGCTTGTATTGACATGAAGAAAGAAATTTAAAAAATGCTTGAGGGATTCATCTTCTGATTGACAAAACTCACACAAATCAACATGAAATTCAAATCTTCTTTAAAGAAACATGGCTACAGGATACATCTTATTTATTATTTTTAAACGATTCTCCTTCACTTTAGGAGATTTAGGCAATTTGTCAAATTTAGAATACTCAGAAGTCATTGTGGTTTTATGATTTATACTGGGAGGTTTCTTGAAGGAATCTTTGTGGTTTTGTTGTAATCAGTAAATACTTTGTCACAAACATCCATTGATCATCTTGTTGCATTTGAAGTCAACTAAGTTACAGTCATTTAGTTTTAATGTGGGCATCAAATTGTCACCTTTAAATATATAATATTGTTAATTAATTGAATCAGCTGTTGGTCAGGTTACTTCTTGTTGTGCCATTAACTCTAATAGTTATTGAATCAAGTGTTACTTGTGTAGGTAACACTAGTTGGTAAACAACTGTTAAAATACACCAGAATGCAATATCATCTACTTTATTCAAAATTTTCTGGGGGAGGACCCCCAGACCCTCTTCTGAACAAATATGCAGACTGAGAGCCCCGGCTAAAAATAAAAGGAGTGAGAAGCCCCAAAACAGCCAGCAGTTGAGTGTTGGATTTAGGCCACTCCCCTCGACCTATGATCCAAGGACTAACCCTACAACCAAAAACCGTAAACTTAAACTAAACCGGTAACTCCCAGTCCCAACAAGAAAATCTCAACAGCAAGACAGTGACAAGGTACAATAACTGGCATCCATGACTGGAGTGGGAGCGAGGCTGGAGAACTAAATCAACCACCATCGGACCAACTTCTCCTCAGGCCTCCATCGCTCGCTCATCCAGTAGGCGGACATTGGTCCTTTTAAACTGCTTCAGCGAGAGCAAGTGGGTTAATTAGACGCACATTATTTAACGGTTAAAAATGGTGTACCACAAGGCTCAGTTTTAGGACCAACCCTCTTTACAATCTACATAGCTCATGTAGGTCAGAGCATCCCTGATGCATCCTTACATTTCTATGCTGATTACACAGTTGTTTACTGCCGAGCTAAAACAGTAGCTAAGGCTTTCCAGTCTCTGCAATCCGCTTTTGACATCATCCAGTCAGATTTGTTCCGTCTCAAACTTGTACAGGTAGCCCTCTAGTTACGTCAGGGATAGGGACCTACGTGTGTGACTTAGGTCGATGTTGTCGTACCTCGCGGACCAAAAACACCTGCCTGTCGTAGGTCCGCGTTTCTGACATAGGTCGCGGCTATACCGCTAACGGAGCGCCGCACACATATTTAATGGCATGAGACTTAACAAGCAGACATACTAGGCCATGAACATGCACAGAACTGTACAGTAAATGAATACAGTACTGTACAATAAATAAAAAATATAATGTCTTACTTTGAGCTGGTCAAAGCCTGCCTTCGTCTTATAGCATCAGCTCGGGTGAGAGCTCCCACAGCTTCCTTACGCTCCACACGCACACACGTGGTCAAAACTGTTTAAAAGAATGACTGTTAGCTTCTTAACTTCATACATTTGGAGCCAGAAAAAAAAAAAACTTACTGAAAGCCGTTTCTCCGCGATGTTCCTCCCTCCAAAACAGCTGCTCGGCGTTAGCTACGGTTAGGCCGCGCCATTAGCAGCACTGGTTAGCATGTCAGTTCATTCAAAAAGGCTGTCGGCTTTGTATCTCCGCGTTAGCTCGGTGTCCCCCGACTGCCAGGCGGACATTTGCGGCGAGCTCCCGGCCGCAGATGGCTCCTCCGCGGCATGTCGGCTCGGTGTCTTCGCCTGTGTTAGCTGCTCTGTTAGCTGCTGTCGTTAGCATGTCGGGCGGCGTTGTGGCCGCCGATCGCGGGGCGATCCGCGGCTGCTCCTCCGGGCCTGAGACGTCCACAGAGTTGGCCGAGTGTTTCCAGCAAATTTATCCGTATGAGGCAACCCTGAACGGACACACGGTCCTCTAAAGCCAGCTGACAGGAGCCTCTGGAGCTCCATTGACCTGTAGTAAAATGGCGACCGGAAACGACCGGAAGTTGCGTAAATACGATCAAATTGTAATTAAAAACGAAATATTAATAATTATACTTTATTTATAAAGCCATTTAAAACAACCACAGCTGCAACAAAGTGCTATACACATGAAATTAATAACATTTAAACAAAAAAAAACAAACAAAAAAAATTTATATTTTTTTTATCATATTTTTATTAAATATGATAAAATCGTAAGTCTGAGTTGCCGTAGGTCGCAGGTGACGTAGGTCGAGGGTTTGCTGTACTAAATGCTGATAAAACAAAAGGGATGTTTTTTTCAAGTAGGAAGTCGGTCCCAGCAGATCTTCCTCTGATTTTATCCTCAAATGGTGTCCCAATTGAGTTTGTTGATTCCTATAAATATTTGGGTATCCTGGTTGATTCACAGCTCTCTTTTAAACTCCACGTGGAAAACCTAGTAAAGAAACTGAAAGTTAAACTGGGTTTCTTTTTCAGAAACAGATCATGTCTAACACTGAATGTTAGGAAACGCCTTGTATCTGTGACTTTCCTCCCCTCCATTGATTACGGTGACATTCTCTACATGAATGCTCCTACAAGCACCCTGCGGATGTTGTCTACCATGGTGCTCTAATGCCTCTTTTCCACCGCTCGGCTCGGCTCGGGTTGGATCGGCTCAGGTCGGCTCAGTTCGGGTCGGGTCACATCTATGTTCTGTTTCCACAGCTTTTTTGTACCCCTTCTGTGGGCGGGGTCCAGAATCCTACTCGTCTTACCACATGGTGGCAGTAGTGTTCCTCAAGCTATTTACTACAGTACTAGCCACCACTAGAAGAAGAACACAATAAAGACTTTGTATCACATATTATCAATTCTATCAAAAACCACATAGCTGATATTTTTCAAAAAAATCTAGTGTGATCACAACATGTTCATATACGAAATGTATCCTGTTGGAGTTATTTGAAATAAAATTCAATGTTTTATAGACATAAATGTGTCAACCTACGTCCATTATTTTCTCCCTTCTACTTTGTATCACATATTATCAATTCTATCAAAAACCACATAGCTGATATTTTTCAAAAAAATCTAGTGTGATCACAACATGTTCATATACGAAATGTATCCTGTTGGAGTTATTTGAAATAAAATTCAATGTTTTATAGACATAAATGTGTCAACCTACGTCCATTATTTTCTCCCTTCTACTTTGTATCACATATTATCAATTCTATCAAAAACCACATAGCTGATATTTTTCAAAAAAATCTAGTGTGATCACAACATGTTCATATACGAAATGTATCCTGTTGGAGTTATTTGAAATAAAATTCAATGTTTTATAGACATAAATGTGTCAACCTACGTCCATTAATTTTCTCCCTTCTACTTTGTATCACATATTATCAATTCTATCAAAAACCACATAGCTGATATTTTTCAAAAAAATCTAGTGTGATCACAACATGTTCATATACGAAATGTATCCTGTTGGAGTTATTTGAAATAAAATTCGAATTTTTATAATTTATTTTCGTTGTGCAAGCACAGGTTTTGGAAAAAGTCAAAGCGAAACTACTTTAAATGCAGCATATTTGACCACTACGTGACAATATTAAAGCGTGGTTAAGCTCAGGAGCCCTCGTACTATAAAGTCAGCTATGAAATATATTTTATATCTGTTCATTGAGCTACATTTAAAGACATAAAGCCGCCCGCGCGCCGCGTGTTGCTCGTGGCGAAACTACTTTTTAAAATCGTGCAGTTTTGAGCAGTACGTGATTTTATTAAGGACACGTTCAGCTGAAGACCCATCTTTGCTATAAATTTAAAAAATAATAATTGTTTTTACCGTGTTTATCATGTAAAAGTCCTGCAGTGATCGCGTCCCTCGCTTCCGTGAAAACAGCTCTCGTCTCCTCCTTCCTACTTCCGGAGCGGGTGAGCTCGCTTCAGTACCCCTCTGAAACCAGCCCGAAAATCTCAGGAAATCTCGCGCGGCTCCGCTCGGAATATCCGGTGGGAAAGGATGAAAGGGGGTCTCTGCGACGCACATATGACGTAACATCCGACCCGAGCCGACCGGTGGAAAAGGGGCATAAGATTCATAACAGGCTGTGATTATCGTACCCACCACTGCACCCTGTATTTACTGGTTAACTGGAAATCATTATCCTAAAGGCCGAGATACACTGAAGCAGACTCCGTATACGCGCGTATACGCGCATATTTTGTGCGTATGTTTTTGCTGCTATACTTCAGCTCACGTTCTCCTTGTTGTAATATGAGCAGCTGAGCACGGAGGGACTCAACTGAGCTCGCTGATTGGTCACTTGCTGACACGCCTACTGAATTGATTGACAGCCTTTAAGTCAGCTGAAAGTGAAACCTAGTCAGCTGAAAGTGAAACCTAGAGAACTCATCATGAGCAGCTCGCTGGACTTCTGCGGTGTTCTGATACGGTGTTTCTACTATATATGTTATAAAAAGTTCTCTCAGAAATAAAAATAATAACAGGGAGCGCTTTTCCTGCAGCACACAGCCCACCAGGGAATATTTAAAACATCGTGCACCCAGGTAGGACCTGAATTCATTCATTTCAATCATCGAGTGAACGGAGGAAGAAGCGGTTACTTGACTTTAGGCAAAAAAACAAAAGAAAAGGCCCGATCAGCGATAAAGAAGGGGAATTTATTTCATTTGTGTAACATACAAAACAGTCCGGCGCCGGGAAGTTTATGGTCAGACACCGCGTATCGCGCACGCGTATCGCGCACGCGTATCGCGCACGCGTATCGCGCACGCGTATCGCGCACGCGTAGTAAAAAAAAAGCTTTGCGCGTACATGCCCTGAGGGGCTACGCGGAGCTACGCTTTTGCCTTGGCGTACGTACGTTGCGTATAGGCGTACCGTGAGGACGCGCGAGTGTATCTCGGCCTTCACGCAGACTCTTCCACTGGTACATTTTCATCTTTAAATCACTTCTCGGTCTGCTGCCTTCATACATTTCCCCCTACATGTCTTTGCGTGAGTGCAGCTACAGTGTGCGCTCTCAGGACATGATCACCTGCAGTGTTCCGTCAGTGAGGACTGAACTTGGAAAAAGGGCTTTCTCCTACTCTGCTCCTGCTTCCTGGAATATCTTACAAAAATATTTGAAGCTCTCGGCCCTGACCTCCCTAAATGGTTTTAAGAATCTTTTGGAATCCTGGCAAAAACCATTGCAGATATGTTCTTGTTTTTGATTTTGTACATCTACCTTGTGGTGTTTTGCTAGTTTTGATACTTTGCATTTCACTTTCTATTTCTCTCCTATGTTTTTTCCCCTGTTGTTTGTTGTTTAAAGGTGAAGTCTGCAGTTTCTGTAGAACATCAGCACTTAGAAAAAATTTCAACAAGCAAAGCATTCTGATCCCTCCCCCTCAGAGCCATATATGGCTCTGCCCCCTTGTGGTCTGTTGAAATTCAAATTCAAGCTCTGTTTTTATTGGCTGATTCAAATTCAAGCTCGGTTTTTATTGGCTGGTTACAAACTTTGTTTTTATTGGCTGGAAAATGGCGGGTCACTTTTTCTTTTTAGAAATGCTTATTTACCACCTGGAGAAGCAAGGGGACAATATTTTTTTTTAGTTTTTTTCAGAGATTACCTCTCTAACATCAATCTAGTGACAGAGTGAAGAAATATGTTAAAAATATATTGTTAGAAAAGTTACATATAGCAGCTTTAAGGAAATTCTATCATTGCTGTTCATCATTCTTTAGTTTGTAGCAGGTCACTTTTGTGAGCCCTCGAGGCTCAATGAGATTTACCTGACTAAATAAAGGTTGAATGAATGAATGAACATTGACATGATTGACACAGGGACACGTCATAAATGTAAAAATAAATGTCACAGCCTTGTTTGTCTTTTTGTCCCTGGGGTGGACTTGGGTTCTGTCCGGGGTGTACCCCACCTATTGCACAGTGACTGCTGGAGATAGACATTAGCAAAGGTGGGCACCAGACCGCTGGGGAGCGCTAAAGCGCCAATCCGCTTACAGCGGACCTAAACAATTTGTTAGCTTTACAGCAGATTGACTAACTTTTATAATTCATAAGCGGATTTGCGCTATATTTATTTAAAATGCAGTACCGATAATAACTAATTATCTATCAGTAAAAACAAAAAAACTTATTTACGGGCCCGGACGACTGCTAACAGACCATATCCTGTCAGCGCCGGATGTGGTCCGTGACAAAAAAGCGTCCCCTCAGTCTCTTTGCTAGAGCGAGCGCTCTCAGTTAGCAGCCAGTGTGTTACTCTGCAGCCTTATTGCTTGTTTTCGAAGAGTCAGACGAAGAGTTTTTAACATGGAGGGTGAACTTATGGATGTTTCTCAGCGGCCTACGCGACGCGTCTGGATTTTAAAAAGTAGTTTGCCATTTGCCCTCTTCAAATTGGCGGCCGCGACATATATTTGATGTATTGGAACCAAAGTGCACGTGTGTCTGTGTGTAAGTTTCTTAAAAGGAAGCGACAACACTGACCTAACAAAAATCAATGGAATAAATGATTTTAAAAATGACATTTATGTGGTGAAAAACATATGACTCTTTATGTTTTCACACAGGGGTGCCGTATGGGGGATAAAAGTTGGTACAATTCCAAGGGCCCTTGACTGACAGGGGCCCCAGATTGGCCTTTTTTTTCATGGTGTGGTGGGCCCCTGATAATAATACATTAATGGTAGTAGCTTTGTTTTTACTTGTTTTAACAGTAAAACTTAAATATTATCTCTCCCAGACCAAAAAGCAAACATCCTCATATTTAACAAACACCCCCCTGCATCTGCATGAAATGGTATGTTCCTAGTTGCTTTAGCTCACTTGACGCTGCTGTTCCCTCTAATGCCGGATCCCCACCGCACGCATCCAAATGCTCCCAATGCTCTGTGTTTGCTGCTTACAACAGATGTCTGTCCCCACTAACGTCTGCAGACGCGCAGTGGGAGGAGCGTGTCGTGGCTCCCTTCCCGGTCAGATCCGTGTTGTTTATGTACACTGGGCAGATAAAACCAGCTGTACGTGCCTCGTCAATACTTGTGTGTGTCTTCTACGAGCCGAACTGCAGCTCAAAAAGTATTTGTTGAGATTAAAACTTTTTTTTTTTATGTTTGGGGAGATGTACAGCAGCAACTTTAAAAATGCCAGGTTTTCCTACCGGATGCTGTTTTGCAGAGTCACTCCCGAGTGGTTGCTGATAATCTGCGAGCAGAAGAAGCAGGACAATCCCTGCTTCTACAGTGGCTGCTGGCTGCGCGCGCGTGCGTGAAAAGGGGCTGCCGGGTCCTGATGCGCTGCTTGAAATGCGGAAGGCGCGCCGCGTCACGCCCCGCTGCTCCAAGATGCGCGGCCCCATAGACTTTCAATGTAAAGTGGCTGCTTCGGCTGCGCGAGATGCGTGCAATGGGGATCCAGCATTAGCTGCGCACGTGCGTAATTGCGCACTGCCCGGACATTCTCTGCGCACAATAAAATCTTTGCGCGCATCCAAATTTAACTCGTCAGCCCGCAGGTCCGCCACAACTTAAAATGATTCCAAATTTAACTCGTTAGCCCGCAGGTCCGCCACAACTTAAAATGATTGATGGACAGCGATTACATCCAATCACATTGAAGCTCATGTTGTTTTGACCAATCACTAACAGGAAGGCGGGTCTTAGAACAGCAAGAATGTGTGTGTGCAGCTTCACAGTCAGATCATGCAGAAGTCACGGAGTTTGTCACACCGGGACAGGTACGTGGGTCAATTAGTGTTAAAACTACAGATTTTAAATCTCGTTGTTAGGTCAAGTAAAATCAGAGGTATGATAAATAATCCACACCACGTCTTTTATCTGAATAAAGTCAAATATCAAACGCGTTACAGCGAGAAGCTGCACACTCGCGCACACACCACACACACACACACACACACACACACACACACACACACACATGCACATACACACCGCTGAACACATAAACAATCCCCGTCCTTTCTGAAGGAGGAAGTTATTTGTCAAGCACCAAATCTGCAGGAAAAATAAGAAAAAGATGCAGAAGTTGAATGGAGGTCAGTGCACGATAAAGTCACGTGATAAAGAGGAAGAGCAGAACCAGGCCAGGTGTGCAGAGGAGCAGGTCCAGAACCAAGCATCAGTTTCTGAGCTCTGCAGATGTTGACCCAGGGACCAAGGAGGAAAATACACTTTTTAAAAACTTACAGTAAAATAAATATTTTGTCAATAAAAAAATAATACAGTAATGTGGAGATTTTAAACAAAACCCCTACAAGCATTAAAATAAAAATCATCTAAATTAGATACTGTATATTTATTTGAGGCTGACAATTTAAGAAGGTTGATTTTCCCTCTGAGGAACATGAATAAATAAAGTTAAAGGGTTAAAACATCCAATTCAAATAAAATAATAAAGTCTGCAGTTAAATAAAACAGGTTTTTGAGCTGTATGCATTAGCTGCAAGATAAAGAATAAAGATCAATTCTTTGTGAAATGATTCTTTATTACCTGTAGATTACTGCATTATTTTAAATGTATGTTATCTACAGAACTGTGTGTGTGCACTTCTGATGTTTCTCATAGTGGTCCTCACCTCAGTGTGCTCAGAGAGCTTGTGTGTATGCCCAGACACGTGAAAAATTAGAGGGAACATTGATATGTTACCACTGATTTTAGAGCAGATATATGAAATAACAATAATTTGAAGCGTGTTTACGTTCAGAACACATGCGCACGCCACGCTTGCTCGTCGTGTCTCTGCCGGCAGCGGGGCTTGTTTGTTGTTTGCTCCCGCAGCTCCCTCCCTCTCTTCTCTGTTGTTTTAAGAAATAATTGATCACCCCAAATAGTTAATGTTTTATCATCTTTTTGGATTCTTGAAAGGTGGGCACACTCACTGGCTTGGAAGAAAACAAACAGACTTAATTAAAAATAATGAATATTTATTAAAGAAGTCTTGTGACAGAAAAAGTAAAAACATACATGTTCAAACATACAAACAGTCCTCCTGCTAGAAATAATTGTCAGTTAAATCTGCCACAGTACTGACTGCACACAAGTTTCCTGCTAAGATTTAAAAGTGTCTGTTTAATCTCGCCACAGTAAAACTTAAAATACACACAATCTCAAAACATTGACGTGTAACAAGTTACAGTATTTTCTCACCTTTTGACACTTTGAACAGGGGAGCCGCTCTGTTCTCGGCGAGAGAAAAGTCATCAATGCGCACACCGGGCGTTGATCAAACCCACGGTTGACTCCAAATTGTTTATCCGAGCGCTTCTCAATTTATACCTTTGTGAGCATTCACTCCCAGTTAAATCTGTTTTCAATCAAACTTTGTTTTTTCAAGATAGTCAAAAGCTTTCTGTTTCATCTATCAGCCACAAGGTCAGCTTAATTGCTGAGCTGTGCTCATCAACATTTTACACATCTTACAAACTTGGCTGTGAGATGCATGGAAACATTATTTGCCTAACTCCCTTTCAGAAGAACTGCCAAGGTTGAAGTGAGATGGGTGATATGCATTCATTCCATCAAAGACCAGTTTTTCGAGAAGGATGGGACCCCTTATCATTCAAAGAAACTCTGGACCTTTGAAGCAAAGCCACACAAAACCCCCCACTTCAAGACTTTAATGAAACATCTTGACACTAAACTAAAATGTTTTTTCTCACAAGTGTTGAATTAAGCATTAACTCTTAACATAAAAATTGATAAACATTGAGTCAGAAAATCATAAATAAAAACTCTTAATTCATCTGTCTGTTGTCTGTCATTGTGGCTCTGAGCTCGCAACCCAAGTTTTAAGAACCACACGTCACCATCCAACCACAGACAGGTCTTTTTCATTAAAATTACTGAACCAAGAGGCGGAAGTGACAAAATCTTAGATTTATTAACTCAACAAAAAATAATAAGATACACATATTTTTATTTTGTAGACCAGATTAGAATATTTAGTTAAGCATACAAATATGCTTACTGTCATTTGTTTTGAATTTGTGCAATAAAAATAGAGATTAATATATGGCTTTTATGTGTAGTTTTTAATCTTGCTTTAAATAGTGAATTGTATACTTTACGCAGACGGTTGCATGTACAATTCACTAACAGTAAATATTGTGCTAGTACCAGTATTGGACAAAAGGAAGCAAGCCTTTAATGTTATTTATGTAAAACTTTTGCTGGATCAGTTAGATTCTAGAGATGTGGCAAAAGCAGCTGTGCAGGGGGGGCCCAATTGGATTTTTTGTCATGGGGCCCAATATTCCTGGCGGCCCCCCTGTTTTCACATACACGCCTTAATTTATTCTCAGCCAAGAAGAAAGAGTTTGATAGGATTTTTTTACTCCAGTTTCCTATGTCATTATCACAGATAATGATGAATCCAGCTACAGACAGGAGGTGGAACATCTGGAGAGCTGGTGCAAAGAGAACAACCTTCACATGAATGTGAAGAAGACGAAGGAGATGATTGTGGACTTCAGAAGGAACAAACACACCCACACCCCACTGTATATAGGTGGATCTGCGGTGGAGGTGGTCTCCAGCTACAAGTACCTGGGTGTACACTTGAATGATAACCTCAGCTGGAGCAATAACACCACCAGCCTGATCAAGAAAGGTCATCAGAGACTCTACTTCCTCAGACGGCTGAGACGAGCCGGTCTGAGAAGCTCAGTCCTCACCTCGTTCTACAGGTGTGCAGTGGAGAGCGTCCTGTGCTCCAGCATCAACGTGTGGCATGGAGGCTGCACAGTTGCAGAGAGGAAAGCTCTACAGAGAGTGGTGAAGGCTGCACAGAAGTCTGTGGGAGTCAGTCTCCCCACCATCACAGACATTTACACCTCCAGATGCAGAAAAAGAGCCACCTGCATCATGAAAGACCTCACTCACCCAGCACACTCACTCTTTGCACCACTCCCCTCGGGACGGAGGTTGAGGAGCATCAAATGTAGAACCACTAGACTGAGGAACAGCTTCTACCCTGAGGCTGTCAGACTCATGAATAAATAAATAATAAGAATAAACACTGCAAAATGTCACATCATGCTGATACTGATCTGTTTCTTGTTGCTGCGTTCATCTGTGACTATCTGCGTTCATCTGTGACCATCTGCTCATGTTCGTGCTGCTGTTTATAATGATGTTTTTCTACTACATTAGGGCTTAGTGTATTACTAGCTGATGTCTCTCTTAGTTAATCCTAGATGTTATTATTGTTTTTCTCTTGCATTTGTTGTTGGATGTAACTGGGACCCTGTGTACATAATCTCGTTTTCAACACATGTACTACATGCGGTGCAAATGACAATAAATTCTCTCTGACTCTGACTCTGACTCTGACTCTGACTATGTGTTCAGTTTCACTACTTTGTTGTCTGTCCAAACAGATCTCACTTGTAAAAGAGTTTCTGAGGCGCAATGTGATTTATCTGTCTAAATAAAGGTTGAATGAATGCATGAATGATTATAGGTGCTACAGTCATACAAAAAGTAGGATTTTTAATTTCCTTTAGTCAGTCATTGGTAAAAAAGAGCATGTTAAGCAGTGTGTAACTTGTTTTAGGGCTGAAGGGGAATGTTTACCGGGTATGGAAGTCCTTGTGTCACATCTTTAAATTCTATTTAGTTCAAAATGACCTACATAAAACAAAAAAATCTAATAAGTCAAAGCAGTACATGTGAAAAGTAGTTTAGCAATCTGTCTCACAGCTAAGTGCCGCCACAAATTATCTAGTTTGTTTATTTGTTGCCATAAATGCATGTTTTTTCTCACTCTTTAGACCTTGTTAATGCGTATGTAAGAACTGGAAACATTTTATAGTCCAGTAAGTCTTTTGGAGCCTTTTGAAATAGAAAGTGGTTGTCTGGCATCCACACTGACTTTGTCATCTGTTGCTCAATGACAGGGTGTCTTGCCAATGAGGAAACATTTCCCAAGCATCTTTTTTTTTTCTTTTTTCGCATGCGAGCAAGAGAGAGACTTATGCTGCCCGCACCAATCAAAATGACCAGGAAGAACTGCTGAGTGCTACGTTTAGGGTACCGGTACATCTTGGACTGGATGCCAGTTCCAGTTTAATAGATGCATGAAACAGTTACACATGCACACTCATTCAAACGTTTAGTTTAAAAGCATACACGTTTTGGGGCTGTGGAACGAAACTGGAGAAAACACCTGCATGGAGAACAGATTTATAGAGTAGAATGTGTGAATTAGCAAATAGCCTAGGTTGAAACATAAAAGTATCTGATCTAGAAAAAGATTTCCAAAAGCTGTATGTCTTTGAATGATGAGTTCCGTCCTATCTATTCCATTTCTTCATATTTGGTTGGATATGCTGTCTTCTTTTTACAAGCGTATGTCAATCAAGTGACCTTTAACTTGGTTTTCAGCAGCTTTAGCCAAGTGCGTTACAGTATTTGCATCGAGTACAATTCTGCATTTCAGCTTTGCATACCAAAGTATCTGGAAAATGACTGAAGCAAACTCTTTAAAACTGAATGATCTGACACAGCTCAAGATAACATCATTTATGTTGTATTTCGTAGTCATAGCTTTATTGTGTTTGCATGTATATTAGTAAAATAAGTTTTGTATAACAGAACAGTCGCCGAAGAGTCTGTCCTGTTCTTCCACGGTTCTCTAACTGGTTGCAATAATCTTGAACAGGAAGAATACAAAATTTACAAAAGTGCAAAGGAATGGGAAATCCTGGCACCTTTTCTTTTCAAATTCTCATCACCCTCTCTTTTCATCTTTCTCTTCCCTGCATCCTCCATACATCACCTTCACATATGAATTCAAAGTGGGTCAGCCTGTGATTCGCTTGCTCAGTGAGAAGGAGCGTACACATTCATCATTGTATTCTAAGCTCTTTGTTTCTAGACACTATTATCCCTAAACAATGGCGCTTGCACAAAGATTGCTTTGGCTTCAGAGCGTTTAGTTACCAGGATGTATAAACGTCTGTTTGCAGGGTAAAACACTTGTGGCTTTTGTTTACTTTAAGTCAAATATCATACTTTTTTAGCACATTAGTTTTTCAGCTGGAATGCTAAAACAAGGATTTTTAATCTTGTGACCATAACGCATGGATAAAATACAGTACAGGTAGTCCTCGACTTACGGCGGCCTCGAGTTATGACGTTTCGCGGTTACGACACACCTCCCATTATCCATCCATCCATCCATTTTCTTCCGCTTATCCGGGGTCGGGTCGCGGGGGTAGCAGCCTAAGTAGGGAGGCCCAGACTTCCCTCTCCCCAG
>JBBPBX010004192.1:67407-78112 GCA_038048925.1 Garcialebias charrua | reverse complement strand
AGCTAACAGGCCAGCAGCCCCGAGTAGCTCGGCGAGAGGACGTCCTCGGACGAGGAACTCTGGCAGGCCGTGAGCTCCGGCTCCCGAACCTGCTTCAGCGGATCTGGATACCCCCCTTTTCAGCAGCAGACACCCACGAGGCCTGTCCGCTCTGCTCTGGGATGCTACACGCAAGGACACTCAAAGCTTTTCTCGCGGATGACCCCGGAGAAAGGAGAGTGGAAACAGAATAACTCCGCCGTTATCTGGCTAGCTCCACGGTTAGCATGGCTAACCAGGGGCACCCACGACAACACGTGGTGGAAGACAGCGTTGCTAACACGATTAGCGTGGCTACGAGCAGACAACGAAGGACTCCATCCTGAGGTATGTGAAAATGCTTGGACTAGCTTGCTAGCTAACCTTCTCATATTTTGCCTTTTCCGCTATCCTACGAATCGACGGTAGAATTCATTGCATAACTAAGTGTTTTTTACAGATGCTACGCTGCTCGAGGGCCCGTCTTAGCATCGCTAGCGGGCTCACAAGTACCTCCACGTTTAGCCCCGGCTAACAAGGAGACTCTCTGTCCAACACAGTCCAAGAGGAGGATTTTCAGCTACCTGTTCAGCTGCGCTACCTGGGAGTTTTTTCCTTGCAACATCGATGATGCTGAGAGCTTATCCACCCATGAGGCTATGGATGACTCTCTGACGTTAAACCATCTCAGGGCCCGAGGGCCCCTGGCGGGATGGACAAGGACAAGTGGCCTCGGTATCGCAGGCCCACCAGGTAGAAAGCTACAGGAGCTGCAAGGGGCCACCAGCAAAAGAAGAAGAAAGGAGATGCCCTTGCACCATTACAGGCGCTCTCACTCACAGAAGGAGAGTAAATGCCTAATTTTTACCACCAGTTTCTGTGTTTTTAAGGAACACGGACTAGCTGGTTCGGAACGTTTAAATACACAAGAACACTCAGACCCTTGTGTAATAAAGAGAAATCGCCGTCCACACACGACAATACAATCTCAGACTACTGAATGTGTCCTGGTCCCAAAATGGGAACAGGGCCCCAGGTTTGCCCGCTCACGCAGTACGGGAACCTGGCCTTTTGAGCCCAGACTTCACTTGTAAAATGCTACAAGGAGCTGGTGGTGCGTGTGTGCGCCCTAAACAATAACTAGTCTACTGTAATTGTCATCCACACACGACAATAAAATCTCAGACTACTGAATGTGTCCTGGTCCCAAAATGGGAACAGGGCCTCAGGTTTGCCCGCTCACGCAGTTCGGGAACCTGACCTTTTGAGCCCAGACTTCACTTGTAAAATGCTACAAGGAGCTGGTGGTATGTGTGTGCGCACTAAACAATAACTCGTCTACTGTATGACACTGTTTCATGCATTTACAAGAATGGAAGTTCCAGAGCACAGACTGCCCTGGTTCTTAACTCACCACTTGGTGAAACACAACCTACTAGGTCAAACTACGAACCGCAGTGGGACACACAAGTTTTGCCTGAGACAGTCAGATCTCGCGATGTCTTCTGCTGGGCAGACCAGCCTGCTCCAGAGTACGCGGGAGGGGTCGAAGGCCACCCCTTCCGCACTCAAATGAAGCAAGCAGCCGCTAGACATCCCTCCCAGGGGATGCGTTGCGGGCTCAAGTTCTTCCTGGTGCCCAAAAAGAGATGAATACCTGAGACCGGCCCTGTATCTCAAGACTCTGGGCAAGAAAACAAGAATTTTTCAATTTCAAAATGTTGACACTGCGGCAGGTCCCCCGGTCCGTGAGACCTGGAGACTATGCATGTACAGTGGATTTGAGAGACGCCTGCTTCCATGTGGGCGTCTGGAGGAGGCACAGGAAATCTTTCCGTTTTTGCCTTCAAAGGGAAAGCTTATAAATACAAAGTCTTACCCTTCGGTTTGAAGACTGCTCCTCATACATTTACTAAATGTCGGGATGCAACCCTGACCCCTCTTAGGAATCAAGGAGTCAGGATTATGAACTACCTGGATTTCCTCCTGGTTTTTGGCCGGGATCAGGCCCAGTCACACTCCTGGGTGATCTCTCACCTGGAGTCTCTCGGATTTTTTCATAAACCCACAAAAGGAGTGGCCTGACCCCATCACGGATTACCGTATTTCTGTGAGTGCAGGTCTACACCATCCGGTACAAGGCATGGCTCTCAGAGGAACGTGCTTCCTAGATTCGCCGTTGCCGCAAAAGTTTAAACTGAATCAACGGATTCCCCTGTAAGCGTGCCAACGCCTCTTTAGGCCTCTTGGCAGAAGCCATACCCTGTGTGCCACACGCATTGGTGAGGATGCTGGTCCGGCATGCATGGATAAACCAATAAAAACAACCTGCCCCTGTCTGGGTGAGCAGAATTTTTTTTAGAATCATCTCAAAGTGCCTGAGGGCCCCGGAACCTTGGGGGGACCTGTCCGTGTTCACGGAAGGGGTCCCGTAAGGTAAGGTGTCATCCCGTGTGATTATCACGACGGACACCTTGGAAACAGGATGAGGAGGCAGTCTGCAGAAATCAGAATGCCCGAGGCCTCTGGAATGATCAGGAAGTAGATTGTACATCAACTTCCTGGAGTTGTTGGCCGTATTCCTGTCAGCAAGATACTTCTTTGGTAAAGGTCTGATTGCGGGACAGCACGTCCTGGTGTAATCAGATAACAAAACCACGGTGTCCTTCATTGACTGGGAAGGGGGGACGAGATCCCAAGCCCTCCTCAGCCTGACACAGAGGATGCTCACATGGTACGCTCCAGGATTATTGTCGCTCAGGGCGACTCATGTTCCGAGTGAACTGAGTTACGGAGCGAATGCCCTCTCAAGAGGGCCTCTTTTGGAATCAGAATGAAGACTGAACCCACGACTCGTGGATCAGGTCTGGTCACGGGTTAAAAGAACCTCGGTGGACTTGTTCCCATGCGGAGCCAGTTCACAATGTGACCTCTACTTCTCAAAGTTCAGGGATACCATGGCAGTTGCCTTCTTACAGAGACCTGCTGACTCAGGCACGTGGGCAGCTTCTACACCCACGTCCGGAGTTGTGGCAGCCTTCAGCCTGGCCACTGAAGGGAACTGGCTGAGGGTCTAAGGCCTGATCGTCTTTGCTCCAACAACAACAACAACATACACAAGGGACACCCTTGGTGTTTATGTTTACTTGGGAGTTGCTTCAGTGGAAGGGTTCCCCTCTCCTCTGACAGTTCTCCAACATCAGGATGGGCCTCTTTGACAGTCCTAGTAGTTGTCTGTTCAAGAAGCAGATGAGGGACTCATGCGTGCCCCTTGTACATAAATTTCTTCCCTGGGGACCTGTAAAATTACCCTGTGCTTGAACTGGGTTTTTCCTCCACATTGCCATCTGATTGCCAGTGGCATAATAGGTCCCTTGCTCTTTTCCTCCTGCTTCTCAAGTTTTCCAGGAAAAAAGGAGATGTGGAGTCAAGTCAAAGTCAAAAGTCAAAGTCAACTTTATTGTCAGAACTGCAATATGTACAGGACATACACAGGATTGAAATTGCGTTTCTCTCAGTCCCTCGGTGCAACAGTAACCATCTAAACACTAAACACTAAAACATTTAATAAACATAAGCATAAAATAGTAAAAGTGTAACACTGTCCTGAGTTTTTTCATAGTAGTATAAAAGTATGAAAATTTACACCAACACTGAAACACCAAACACCCCTAAAACACCAAACACCCAATGAACATAAGCATAAAATGAAATAATAAAAGTGTAATACTGTCCTGAGTTTTTTCATAGTAGTATAAAAAGTATATCTATAAAATAAACTGAAGGTTCTAGCATTGACATTTGCAAAGAGTGGCACAGCAGCATATGAGTTAATGTACACAGTATATGTATGAGGTAGTTGATGTTGGTATAGAGGCAAAGTGGCATATGCAGTAAGGCACATAAGGCACATTTGGCATCCTTAGATAAGGCTAGTCAGAGAATACTGTATATGTATCAGCAGTAGTGTAGATATAAAAGTAGTGTAAATGTAAACAGTAGTAATAAATGTAAAACAGTAGTAATAAATGTAAACCGTATTAATAAATGTAAACAGTGAATGTAAACAGTAGTAAGACTATAGGCAGTAATGTAATACAAACATTAGTGCAAATATGAGAAGTAGTGCAAACTGAATGAGCACATGACCGAGAGTTTAGTGAATAACCCGTTTGATGACACAGGGTCCAGTGTTAAAAACTTTGTGTTGAGTGGTAATGTGTGAGAAAGTTTTTTGTGTTAAGGCAGTTCAAATGGGAGGGGAGGCAGAGCAGGCAGAGTGTTTAGCATTCTGACTGCCTGATGAACAGAGCTGTCTCTCAGTCTGCTGGTACGAGCCTGGAGACTCCTCAGTCTCCTCCCTGATGGCAGCAGTCTAAAGCGGCTGTGTAGTGGGTGTGTGGGATCACCTGCCATGCAGAGGGCTTTCCGAGTGAGGCGTTTGCTGTGTAAGTCCTGCAGTGAGGGCAAGGAGGTGCCGACGATCTTCTCAGCTGCTCTCACGATGCGCTGGAGGCTCTTGCGGCATGATGCAGTACATGCACCAAACCACACCGTGATGCAGCTGGTCAGGACACTTTCTATGGCACCCCTGTAGAAGGTGCACATGATGGGGGTTGAAGCTCCAGCCCTTTTCAGCTTGCGGAGAAAGTAGAGGCGCTGGTGAGCCTTCTTGGCCAGTGCTGCAGTGTTCCTGCTCCAGGACAGGTCCTTCGAGACGTGCACTCCCAGGAACTTGGTGCTGTCCACTCTCTCCACTGCGGTGCTGTTGATGGTCAGAGGGGCATGTTGTGCATCCCTCTTCCTGAAGTCCACGACAATCTCCTTTGTCTTCTCCACGTTGAGAGTGAGATTGTTGTGTCCGCACCACAAGGCCAAGCGGCTCACCTCGTTCCTGTAGTCCGTCTCATCGTTGTTGCTGATGAGACCTACCACTGTTGTGTCGTCCGCAAACTTGATGAAGTGGTTGGAGCTGTACGATGGTGTGCAGTCGTGTGTTAGCAGGGTGAATAGAAGGGGGCTCAGCACACATCCTTGTGGGGCCCCTGTGTTCAATGTGATGGTGCTAGATGTGTTACTCCCGATCCGTACTGTCTGTGGTCTCCCGGTCAGGAAGTCTAGCAGCCAGTTACATTATTACAAGCTTTTGATAACTTTTACTGTCCAATGTATGAAGGGCATATTAACCAAGTTTGAAGGCAATCCTTCAAAATCCCTAAGAGGAGTTTGTTTAAATACACAATTCAAAAACGCCGGAAAATGACCTTTGACCCAACATGGCCGACTTTGTGTTTGTTTTTGACCAGTGCTCCAAGAGAGTTTTTCGTAGATCCTGAGAAGATACATATATTCACCGATTTTCAGAATTTTCAGAGTAATCACACTAGTAGAAGACGCTTATGCTGTCTATAACTGGTGTTTTCATCTATGTGTCCAGTGGTAACATCAGGATGATGTTTCTACATGTGTCATTTTTCTTCTCAGGCTGTGCTCTCTACATACCTTGTGGAGAGCGGCTGGGAAATGCCTGCCGTGTTAAGGCAGATGTTCTCACATGCATTTTGCTGAGCATTTCAAGGGCGTGAATGAATTACGTTCCCATAGCAATTGTGTTGCACTGAGAGACCGACTGAAAGGGAACTGAAAGTTATGCACCATAACTCATGTTCCCTGAAGAAGGGAACGAGGTGCAACACATATGGCCCTTTCAATGCTGAATGCTCGGTGAAGTGCATTTATTAGAGAAAGATGGACGGGCGTCAGCCGCTTAAATGTCCAGAGGGCGGGGCCTCTGGCGTGACGCTGACGCCCCTGCCGTAAAGGCGTGAGTGTATTACTTCAGGTCACCGCGCGGAGGCGCTGATTCCCATAGCAATTGTGTTGCACCTCGTTCCCTTCTTCAGGGAACATGAGTTATGGTGCATAACTTTCAGTTTCCAATATTAGCTCCAACGCGCACCAACCAATTATTAGCAAGCTTGCATAAAAGAGGAAAACTAAGAGTGCACTCTTATAACTAAAACTAACTAAAGTTTAAGCCAAGGGTTAAATGCATCCATTTATTTCAACTGTTTAATTTTATGTTCTGATTTTCATATGTTTAATACAAAAGGAAAAAAACGTATTTCTTGTGTGAGTCATTTATTTATTTCAACTGCAATAAGAAACTCTGTTTCTGCATTTAAAAAAAAAATGTGTATAGCTCTGGGATAGCAACTTCGCTAAAATGTGTGCACGAGGGCATTCTGTACTGCTCATCCATTGTGTTTACCAAAGCCATAAACCCAGGCTGGTCTATATTAATGGGCATTATGTCTTTTGCTATGAACTACGTTATTGCTTGAGTTATTTCTGTATGCCATTTTGAATTATGTTCATACGGAATGTAGTGGACCAGACCCTGGTCTCTGAAAACTATATTGAAACACCTTTTCTTTGAGCTCTTCGAGGGAAGAGTGGACACCAATATATTCCGTTAATTTGAATCGAGATACAAATTAAATCACAATAGACTCTTTTATTCTTTTACTTTGTGCTAATTCAAATATAATCAATCAACCTTGTGTTATTCGTATGAGCAGTGTTACTCTTCAATATGCTGAATGATCATGTGTTAATATGCTGGTATATTCTTCAATATGTCTTAGTCAAAGAACTCTGTCTAAATTTGAATTATATGTCAGACTGTACTCTTCAGTTTTGTTTAGAAATTAGAAAACTGCTAATCAGATATTCATAAGATCTGGTGCCTGTTTTCTGTCCTCTCTTGAAACAATCTGTTTCTCTGTTTTCTAAACAATTTTTCTGACCTTCACTTGACGTCAACTAATCTCCCCCCATTCCCTGATTGAACTGACCAATCGGGAAGGAGCAAGTCACTGACGTCAGATCCTCTTTAAAAGTTCCATTTCCTGTTTCTTCCTCAGTTCTGTGAGGAAGTGGGATGTGAAACTTTCTCTTTAAGCTGTGGACGCTTGGTCAGATGCCAAAGACCCGCGTTTCCTCAGCAAAGGGTTGCAGCAGCCTCACTGTAAGCCCAATTCGAGCGTTAAGCTCCAAGCTGTGAATGAATTTTCCTCTCAAGGAAGATTTTATCTTGAAAACCAAACCCGGAAATGCTCGCTACTAGACATTAAGGAGTCGCTGATGGTAAACGGACTGACCTCATCGGACGTAAAAGACCGATCCATTCTTGGCTGACCGTCAAAGGTAACGATTCGCTGATTGTTTTACCTACCGGACCTGGGGCTAGCTGATATCGCATGGAGAGTGTCATTTCTGGTTAAAGGGGACCACAGATAGGTTTTTAAAAAATGTATGGTATGTCTGTGGGCTATCCAGACAATGTTCATTCAATTTAATACACAAAATAATTCTTAGATAATCAATTATACCCTTTTTAATTCTGCCATTTTTAACTTTCGTTTTGAACGACTGGTTTATGATAATGAGCTCTCATGGCCACGCCCTTCAAAGATCTGTTTACATTTACTCCGCCCTCTGTAAGAGCCAGTATCTCTAATCTGTTGTTGTTTTAAAATTAGCTCTTTTTTTATTACTCATTTGACTTACTGTTAGTGCTAGCTTAAGATAACTTACCGAAAGCCGTCTGCGCGCGCCGCCATGAGCTGCTCCTTTTAGCCCGAATCCGAGGCTAAAAATAGCTCGTTCCTCCTCCGCCCTTTTAGGTCCGCTCGTTGCATGCAGCGCTTTTGGGAGCGATCTCTGCTTCAGTCCAGACATACACAAAGTTCACTGAGTGTCTCCAGTTCATTTATCCGTATGAGGCAACCTCTGACCGGACCCCACGCTCCTCAAAAGCTATCAGCTCCCAGCCAGCTCCTATGTCGTTGAGCAACGTCTTCTTTTTTATAGCCAACACAATTCCAAACAACAGACGTGCTGTTCCTCTTTGGTACCAAACTTTCAGATGTATCAGCTTTTGTCGAGCCTGACGCCACTGTGCAACCAGTTAAATCGCAGTGTTGACTTCTCACACTCCCTGCTCTGCTCCACTCCACTCTGCTCACTTTGCAAGTCACGTAACCAGATCACGATCAGTGAAACTGCAGCCTTTGTGATTTGAAAAAGTCGTTTTATCATGTTGCGATATTATTGCAAATGCAGTTAATTATTCAGCCCTATCCATCGCTATAGATTTGATGTAAAATAGTTTGTCAAGGGGTGTACAATGTGCTGTATGCAGTGTTGTTTTGGTTTTTTGTCGATTTTTGAGCCTCGAGTATAAAGCTGATGTTTTATGTGATTTTGAGCAACACTTATAGAAAATACCAAATAACTCAGAAATGTTCAAGTATCCAACATGTGCCTGGAATTGCAAGAACCTCAGACAGGAGTTTGTCTTTTCCCTTGCATTAGAAAGCTCTACATATATGTGTACCCATCATAGTTACCATTTTCAACTAAGGCCTTTATTATCATTTTCTCTTCCATAAAACCAAGAGAAGCACATGGTTCCTGCTCTGGAAATCACTCATACGCAGAGCATTGACCCCATTTTTCAATTTAACTCAGTTTTTTCTTGAGTGTGCAGAGAAAACCAGCTCATGCAGAACTGCCTACTTTTATCGCCACACTGCTCTGAGCAAGGTCATCTCCAATATCTTTTGGTTCTTTGAAATGACACAAAGGTGTCCTTATTCTAGGTGTTACGCAAGAGTCTTTTTCAGTGAATGCCAGCAGACAAGCTCAGGTGGGTGACTTTGAATGGCTGCAGATAAGATCTCTGTTCAGGCATGGATGTTTGCAGTTGAATACCACCAGAATGAGCGGGTTGATGGTTTGTACAAAGAGTCAAAGACGAGGGAAGGGATAAAAATGGATCGAGGAGGGGGGAAAGGTTTCCATTCCAAAAAAAATACATCTTTCCACTGAAAACTGTTCAGTAGGTTTGTTTTTAAGGCAAAACTCAAATTTAAGCCCTTGATGTGGAGCGGTTTGTTTAGATCTTTTAAAGTGGGACTCTTAAAGTGTGTGTGACATCATTGTTGAACTTTGCATATAGTGATACAACATAAATATATTGTATCATTCAACTACGTTTGTTTTAGCAAACAAAATGATATATTAATGAAAATTCCTTTCAAAGTGAGTTTAAAATTTAAAACCGTGTTTCTTCATGGGACATCCGACTACACGCGAATGCAACATCTGTGAAGTAAAAGGAACGTCTTTAGAATGCCCCTTTTACATATTTTTTCATTCATTCAACCTTTATTTATACATGCTAACCTCGTTGAGCCACGGGGACTCGTTTACAAGAGGGACCTGTCTCACTCATTCATTCATTCATTCATTCATTCAACCTTTATTTATACAGGCTAGCCTCGTTGAGTCACGGGGACTCATTTACAAGAGGGACCTGTCTCACTCACACCAAACAACCATCCACTCTCACACTCACACCTAGGGTCAATTTAGAGTCACCAATCAGCCTAACAAGCATGTTTTTTGGTCTGTGGGAGGAAACCGGAGTACCCGGAGGAAACCCACGCATGCACGGGGAGAACATGCAAACTCCACCCAGAAAGGCCCCGGACCGGGATTTGAACCGGCAACCTTCTCGCTGAGAGGCAGCAGCTCTACCAGTTGTGCCACCGTGCTGCCCACACACCCAGGGTCAATTTTTGAGTTACCAATCAGCCTAACATGCATGTTTTTGGACATATTAATGGCGGACAAGAAATAAACCGACAAATTTAGCAATCTAAGTTAAGATTTGAGCGATTTGTCTTCAGTTTGGGAAGCAGAAAGATAGATGAACAAGAAACAGCAGGTTCTACTTTAGGTCTGCACCCGTATTTATTTGAGTCTTACCTTTTCAGGAAGCAAGGGAGCTCTGGGGGGGCAGCTTTGTTTATTCCATACTTGACGAAGGTCTTACATCTTTTGGGAAAGTGAAAAGGCTCACTTGTTCACTGATGATATTAGAACACCCAAATGCGACACAACGTAATGGCATTTTTCAAGTTATACCAAAAAAAAAAGGCGATCTGGCAGAGAATGAATATGCGTTATCATGGCAGACGCAAACTGAGGTGCCTTCTCCTACGTCACAGATGTTGCAGTCGCGTGTAGTCGGACGTCCCGTGAAGAAACACAGTTTTTAATTTTAAACTCACTTTGAAAGCATCAAGTGTAGAACCACTAGACTGAGGAACAGCTTCTACCCTGAGGCTGTTAGACTCGTGAATAAATAAATAAAATAAAAAAATAAAAAATAAATAAACACTGCAAAATATCACATCATACTGATGCTGATCTGTTTTCTTGTTGCTGTGTTCATCTGTGTTCATCTGTGACCATCTGCTCATGCAGACTCATGTTCGTGCTGCTGTTTATTCCCACTATATTAAGCTTAGTGTATTACTAGTTGATGCGTTTCTTAGTTAGTTCTAGATGTTATTACTGTTTTTCTCTTTCATTTGTTGTTGGATGTAACTGGGACCTCGTGTACATAATCTCGTTTTCATCTCATGTACCACATGCGGTGCAAATGACAATAAAGACTCTCTGACTCTGACTCTCTCTGAAAGGAATTTTCATTAATACATAATTTTGTTTGCTAAAACGAACATTGTTGAATGATACAAGATATTTATGTTGTGTCACTACAGTATATGCAAAGTTCAACAATGATATCACACACACTTTAAGGAACATACGG
>JBBPBX010004192.1:53037-64858 GCA_038048925.1 Garcialebias charrua | reverse complement strand
CAGTTTCAGCGAATGGATCTATGTTTCAGGATTTTGTTTTCTGGAAAGAGTTAGTTCCTGTTTACTTCCTAGTTACTTCTGGTTCACTTCCTGGTTACCTGGGTGCTTTTGCCCGACCCGCTGGGTGCGCTGATCAGAACCATGCTGTGGCTCTCCAGATGTTCCAGCAGGTTCTGCCGGAGGCTCCACACAGGAAGCTGCTGCCTCTCCTCCAGGAGGGCGTAGTACCGAGAGGAGAAGGGCAGGCCATCGTATGGGTTCACCTCCAGGTCTCCCAGTCCTTCTTCCTCCTGTCCTTCTTCATCGTCCAGGTCCCCTGACAGAAGGGAGGAGACGGACTGGGAGTCTAGGGTGGTGGGAGGTTGTGATGGAGGTGAGGTCATTGTCAGAAGGAGGGGCTGAGTCTACCTGCAGGGATGAACACATGAAGTCAGACTGCACCAATCAACGCTTCAACACCAAATACTGATGAAAGAAAACGCTGTCAACAGCTTGGAGCTCCTTTAAGACATCAAACTGCCATTGCCAAGGTGTTTTTACTGCAACGCAGCAGAAAGGAAGCTTCACAGGGTCATTATGGGATGTTAAAACGTTGATGGGAGGATTTATGAGACAGACTCGGAAAACAAGCAAAGTTCAAAACAAACAAATAAAATTCAAACGATGTCAGGCGGAAAACATAGTTTGCTCACAACAAAAGTGAAGAAGCTGCTCAAAGACCTGCAGGGTCAGGTCCAGGTGGACATGAGACCAGGTGCATTATGGGAAGAACGTGAAAACAGACTGAAGTACTTCATCTGAGTCAGAGTCGGAGAGTCAGAGTCAGAGAGTCTTTGTCATTTGCACCACATGTGGTACATGTGATGAAAACGATATGTACACAGGATCCCAGTTACATCCAACAACATGCAAGAGAAAAACAGTAATAACACCTAGGATTAACTAAGAAAAACATCAACTAGTAATACACTAAGCCCTAATGTAGTAGAAAAACATCATTATAAACAGCAGCACGAACACGAGTCTGTATGAGCAGATGGTCACAGATGAACACAGCAACAAGAAACCAGATCAGCATCAGCATGATGTGATATTTTGCAGTGTTTATTCATATTGATTATTTATTCATGAGTCTAACAGCCTCAGGGTAGAAGCTGTTCCTCAGTCTAGTGGTTCTACATTTAATGCTCCTCAACCTCCGTCCTGAGGGGAGTGGGGCAAAGAGTGAGTGTGCTGGGTGAGTGGGGTCTTTCATGATGCAAGTGGCTCTTTTCCTGCATCTGGAGGTGTAAATGTCTGTGATGGTGGGGAGACTGACTCCAACATCTTCTGTGCAGCCTTCACCACTCTCTGTAGAGCTTTCCTCTCTGCAACTGTGCAGCCTCCATGCCACACGTTGATGCTGGAGCACAGGATGCTCTCCACTGCACACCTGTAGAAGGAGGTGAGGACTGGGCTGCTCAGACCAGCTCGTCTCAGCCGTCTGAGGAAGTAGTCTCTCTGATGACCTTTCTTGATCAGACTGGTGGTGGTGTTGCTCCAGCTGAGGTCATCTGAATGTTCCTTTGACCCATAAAACCGAGCAGAATGTTCTGCTGACCTTCATGGACCCAGCCTTTCTTGATGGTCTCCTCCAGGCTGCAAAAACACTTCAAGAACAAGACAGAAGTCGAAACGTTTTCTGCAACAAATAAAGTCCAGTTGATCCTGTATTGAACGCCTTTTTTGATTTTATCATGTCCTGGACGACTGAGAATCTTCACCAGCATACTTCAAGAACTGTTTGAGGAGCTCAAAGACCAGGTGCAGGCGTGGAAATTTCAGTCCAATCCAGCTTCTGGGATGTTCTGGACCAACAAGTTTGATCCATGGAGGCAGGGTTGCCAGATCTCCAGACCGAAAGAAGCGATCAGCTCCTTCAAAACAAGCACAAACAAGCGACTCGCTCTTTCAAAAAAAGCCCAAAAAAAGCACCCCATCCCATTGTGTAAAAAAAGGCAGTTTTAAACAGTATAAACATATTTATTATGGCATTACATATAACCAGCAAAATTATACATTAAAGAACGTATTCAGTCTAAAAAATAAAAATACATTTTGCATTTTTCTCCCATCTGTGGTCGTGGTCAGATCCAGTCTTGAAGAGCACGCTCTTTCTCCCAATCTTTATTATATTTTTTCCATATTTACCCCACTTAGAGCTCATATTAGCGTTGTCTTGTCTAGACATTTCACTAAATTCTTTAGTTTGTAGCAGGTCGCTTTTGTAAATGAGCCCTCGAGGCTCAATGAGATTTACCTGACTAAATAAAGGTTGAATGAATGAATGAATAGACAAAGAATAAATAACAATGTTGCATTCGCGTGTAGTCGGATGTCCCGTGAAGAAACACGGTTTTTAATTTTAAACTCACTTTGAAAGTAATTTTCATTAATTTATCATTTTGTTTGCTAAAAACTAACATAGTTGAATGATACAAGATATATATGTTGTGTCACTATATGCTGCTCATGCTGACTCATCATTAATTGCTCGCGCTTATATAGTTTTACCGGCTCTGACTGTCGCTTGCGCCAACTGCACCTGAACGTAACATCCGCCTTGACGTAACATACGTGGAAGGGGGGCGTGACAAACTACCATTCGCATTACTGCTCGACTGAAAAACAAGCACAAATAAGCGACTCAATGTCCGTGAGAAGCCCAAAAAACCGCCACAAGCGGCTGATCAAATTTGAAAGCGACTCCAGGGGAAAACAAGCCCAATGCCACTTGAAATAAGCGGACTTGGCAACTATGCATGGAGGTCCACCTCGCAACTTTCAGGACTTTATTTTTATCTCACTTTTGGTGCCTTTTTGTATTTTTGCTGCCTGCTTTGGTATTTCTTGTTGTTGTTTTTTGGTGAGTGGAGACGGTTCTTCTCCTCCTCAGCATTTCATTGCATTGTTGACCCGCATATCACAAATAAACCAAATTCATTCATTCAACCTTTATTTAGTCAGGTAAATCTTTTGAACCTCATGGGCTCATTTACGAAAGCGACCTGCTAAAACTAAAGAACAATGAACAGCAGTGGTAGAATTTCCTTAAACAATAAACAATAAACAAACAAACAATAAACAATAGAAAACAAAAGAGAGAAAAAACAAAAGAAAGTTTTTTTTTTTTTAACAAAGTATCAAAAAACTAGCAAAACATTATAAGGTAGACGTATAAAATCAAAGACAGGAACAAATCTGCATTGGTTTTTGCCAGGATTCCAACAGATTCTGAAAACCATTTAGAGAAGTCAAGGTCGAGAGCTTCAGATCTTTTTGTAAGATATTCCATGAAGCAGGAGAGGAGTAGGAGAAGGCCCTGTTGAATATTTTCTTTGACTGACTTCGAATGACGAAAAAAAGAGTCGGGCGGAATATTCAGATGAACTTTAGTGAAATAAAGGTGATGAACGAATCATACGTACAGATACATAACTGAGGGTCGAACAGAATCCTCAGAAAACTGAAAACGTTGTTGCTATGGCAACAACAACAAAGCAAGCAGAAAGCAGAGGAGGCGGACTCAGCCGTTAACTGCCGCTCAACTGTTACAAAACATCATGGGATATGTAGTCCGCTTTCAGCCTGATACCAACTACAAACGTCAACCAAATCAATGTAGCGAACAGCAACAAAATATATAGTTACTGATATTAAATTATAATATCCTAAATAACAAATCCCAAACAAATTCTCAACATCTGGTGAACAGCAACAAAATATAGTTACTGATATTAAATTATAATATTCTAAATAACAAATCCCAAAGAAATTCTCAACATCCTCCCCCCCGATAAACAACAGTTTATCTAAATTTCCAAAGGATATAGCAGCTGGATTGGTCGCCGCCAAACAGTTCCGGCTGTCGTGCGTACAGCGCACGATCTCACCAGTCCATCACGTCCTGGAAACAGTTCTTGAATTCTTCCCAGCTTCCAACTCTGCCTCGGAATCTTGTCCTCTCCAATGAGCACTACATCCCCCACCTGAAGTTTGGACGGCGTTGGTGAGTCACACCGATGCGCTGATTTTAAGTCCAACAAGTATTCCTTCCTCCATCGATTCCAGAAGTTGGTGATGAGTCTTTGCCTGTAGCGCCATCTCCGGGTCATCTCTTCCTTGACTGCTGTTGGATGTTTATTATCAGCTGAGAAAACTCTTGGAGGCAAACTAGTCAGTCTTTGGCCCACTAAAAAATGTGCAGGTGTCAGAGGCTGCGGTTCATCCACATCATTGTGCACATAAGTTAGAGGTCTGGAATTTATTATAGCTTCTGCTTCAGTAAGAGTTGTCCACATTTCTTCGAAACTTAGTTTTGCTCTGCCGAGTACCTTTCGTAAGATTGTCTTTACTGACCTGACGAGTCTCTCCCAAAATCCACCCCACCAGGCTGCTCGTTCAGCAATGAACCTCCAAGTGATGCCCTTGTCGGAAAAAAGGGTTTGCAGCTGTGGGTCTTTAATGCTCTCCCATAGCTTTTTTAAATCCTGTTCAGCTCTCTTGAATGTCATGGCATTATCTGAGTAGATCACTTTACACAAACCTCTTCTTGAGATGAATCTTTTTAGAGCCAGCAGAAAGCTTTTTGTGGAGAGATCTGAAACTAGCTCTAAATGGACTGCTCTAGTTACAGCACAGGTAAACAGGGCAACATATGACTTCTTCATAGAGCTTTGTTCCTTTACATAGAGCGGCCCAGCAAAGTCCACACCTGTGACCTCGAATGGTGGGGATTCTATGATTCTGTTTTTTGGCAGTGGTGCAGTAGTCTGTTGTCCCGCTTTGGCATTGAATTTCTTACAAAATGTGCATCTTGACACAACCTTCTTGACTACTTGGCGTGCTCTCACAATCCAATATCTTTCCCTAGTTTGCACTAGAGTGTCTCGTACACCTGCATGCATCAGTTTCTCATGTTGACTCTGCACCAACATTTCTGTGTATCTGTGATGACCAGGTAAAATCCATGGGTGTCTTTCTCTGTATGAAAGTTCGGATTGTTGCAGCCTTCCTCCAACAGAAAGCAGCTCGTCTTCATCTAGAAATGGTTTCAGTTCTCGAATTTTAGAGTCAGCGTTAGGGTATTTATCTTGCTTCAGCATTTCAATTTCTGACTTGAAACATTGGTTCTGAGTCACCTTTATCCAGTGATTTTCTGCCCTTTCCAACTCTTCTGTTGTCAGCTCACCACTGATTTTTGCACTGAAACGGGCATTTGTGATAAATCTCCATACCCAGGCTGTCACTCTGAGCACTTTCCTTAACTTGCTGTATTTTTCCAGCTCTAATATTGGTTTTAAGTACTCTGCATCTTGAGTGACCAAGTGTACTGCAACCTGGTGTTTGGCTCTCATTTCAGATTTCACCTCGTTTTCCTGCACCGGTTTCTGAATGCTTTCTGACTGATCAGGTAATGTTAGTCTGCCAGGCCCATGCCACCATAATGTGCTCTGGATCAGTGCTTGAACAGACAACCCTCTGGTGGGAAGATCGGCTGGATTGACTTTTCCTTGGCAATGCGACCATGCCTGTGGATCTGTTAGAGACTGGATTTCTGTAACTCTATTGGCCACAAACTGCTTCCACCTGCTGGCAGAACTTTGAATCCAATGTAACACTATCATAGAGTCTGTCCATAAATGTAACTGGTTTTGGTCTAGTTGGAGAGCCTTAATGAGCGTGTTTCCAAACCTTGCTGCTATTACGGCTCCCATTAGCTCCAGCCGGGGCAGTGTCATCCTTTTGAGTGGAGCCACCCTGGACTTGGATGCTACCAGACTCATTATCATTTCCCCTTCCTTAGCCCTTCCTTGCAGATAAGCGACTGAACTGTAGGCACGTTCACTTGAGTCACAAAACACATGTAACTTTACATCCTGACTGTTCAGTTGTTGCATGTCTATTTTGTGCCATCGTGGGATTGTCATCTGGTGTAATTGAGGGAGCTCTGAACACCACTGCTGCCACTTTTTGGACAAATCGGGCGGCAGTTCTTCATCCCACTTTATTCCTCTCTCCCACATTTCTTGAAACAAACACTTAATTCTGATGGTGAAAGGGGTCAAGAAGCCTAACGGGTCGAATATGCGAGTAGACGACTGCAGGACGCTTCTTTTTGTGTTCCTTTTCTCCTTTAAAATGTCCAGTAGTTGTCTGAAGTCGAACACAAACTCATCTGTTACTGGCCTCCACACTAAACCCAGGACCTTTAGCACTGACCCACATGTCTCTGGTTGTGTGGTGCTATCCATTGAACTTCCTTGCCACATTTCTTTGAGCTCGGCCGAGTTTGTTGTCCATTTACATAACTCCATTCCTGCAGCAGCCATGATGTTCTTGGTTGTGGTAGTTACTGTGAAGGCCTCTTTCAACTCACTTGAACTTGAAATGAAGTCATCTACATAGAGAGATGAATTGATGGTTTCTACCACTTCTGGTTGTTCTGAACGGTATTGTCTCAGATGTTTCCTTATTGTAGCAGCAAGTAAGAATGGGCTCGATGAAGCTCCGAACACCACTCTTGTCATCCTGAGCACAAGCAAATGTTCATCTGTGTCATCTGTAGGTGGTCCTGAGAACCACAAGAATCTCACTGCATCCCGGTCTCTCTCTGATAGCGATATTTGCAGAAATGCCTTTTTAATGTCCGCCATGTAGGCAATATGATGCAGCCTGAACTTGAGCAGAACGTTCATCAGGTCCGGGTTTAAGTTAGGACCTGTTATGAGACAATCATTCAGGGATGGGCTTCCTTCCTCGTGAGAAGAGGCATCAAACACAACTCTTAGCTTCGTTGATGCCTTATCTTCCCTTATCACTGCATGATGAGGTAGATAGTATGTCACCTTGCTTTCAGCCATTTCCTCTCTTGGCACCTCTTCAGCCATTCCTTCATTTAAGTAGGTTTCCACTACTTCTTGATACCTGCTGTATAGCACAACATCTTTCTTTAGTTTTCTTTTCAAACTCATCAGTCTTTGTTTTGCAATGCGGTAATTGTCTTGGAGGGGTGGGTGTGCTTGTTGCCATGGTAACTGCACTTGGTAACGTCCATCTTTAAAGGTGGAAGTTTCTTCAAACAGTTTCAACACTTCCAGATCTTCTGGGCTCTCTTGCTTCTCACTTGTGATTCCTAGGGACTCAATCTCCCAGAATGCATGGAGCTGTTTGTCCATCTGGAAGTCTTCCTTAAGCTGAATGTGCATGCATGTTGTTTCTGACAAACTGGACATTATAACTGGGCCTTGGACCGCCCAGCCAAAGGCACTTTCAAGAGCCACCAAACTCTCAGTTAATCTTTCTATACGGCCTGTTACTATTTGCCAGTAATAATCAGAGCCGATTAGCACAGAAAGTTCAGGTTTATCTTCTCCAGGGAAATCTGCGATTTGGAGACCTCGCCTTTCCATTTCATTGCATACATGTTCGCCTGGAACTTTCATCATTGCTGCACAGACCTTCTGTGTCACTACTGCTTCTATCTCAATGATCTGTCCTGTACCCCACACATTTTTTAAACATAGTTTCACTGTGTTACGTTCAACTGGGGTGGGAGCTGAAGAGCCAAATGTATGGAGCATAAGTGTCCCTTGCTTTGTGACAGGTAGTTGCAGTGCTCTTACAACATTCTCATGCACAAAACTACCTTGACTCCCTCCATCTAATAGGCAACGGACCATCTTCCTGCTGGTAGGTCCAACCGCCCATGCCTTGGCTGTCTGTAGTAGCACAGTGTTTTCATTATCAGACTTGGTTTCCTCAGCTTGGGGAATCACAGAGGAAATAACAGTTTCCATATTGGTAGAGACTGAAGGGGGTGGGGTCTCGTTTTTGTCACAAAGAGCTATGTGATGCCTGCCGCCACATGTGGCGCATGACCCACCCTTAAATCTACAAAACCTTGCGATGTGTTTCTGTCCTAAACAAACAAAGCACCGACCAAGTCTCTTCAGTTTTTCTTTACGTGCTGACACCCCATGTTCTGGACAGTTTTCAGCCTTATGTTCAACACTGTCACAGAAGAGGCAGGTTTGAGCCTTTTGATTAGCAGTGTGGAGTGCAGCTGCTGATGTCATGCTTGGTTTCCTTTGCTTTATGTCAGTGGATCCATATGATTTACTGCCTAATCTGGGCCCAGGCAGGGTTTCCTTTTGATTGTATGATCTCATCATTTGCAAGGCTCTCTCTCTACTCTGAACTTCTTTCTGTAAAAACTCCAGCACCTGATGCACCTTCCATTCATCCTGATCTCCCCTCTGACGACTGTACTCAAGAGACAGTTCTTCTGGTATCATCTGGAGCAGTATTGGGCATAACATGCCTCCATATGTGTCTGACACTACTCCTAGTGATTCTAAGCTTCTAATTTGAACTTCACATTCATCATACAACTGTCTCATAGCACTCACATCAGAGGATTTCTTTACAGGAGTCAAATTCAGGAGCTTTGACATATGAGCGTTTATTATTAAGTCCTTCCTTCCAAATCTGCTTTTTAGTATTTGAACTGCAGCATCATAGTTACTGTCTGTCAGAGTGAGACCTGCTACAGCCTTTGCAGCTGTTCCTGTTAGGTAAGTCTTCATGTATGTAAACTTCTCTCGTTTACAAAGAGCTTCGTTACAGTGAATCGCCGTCTCATATTGGCTCCAAAATTCTTGCCATAAACTAACATCTCCGTTGAATTTGTCAATTATTAGCTTAGGCAGCCTTACTGTAGCGTTCCTGTGATGTGTGGAGTTTACGTTGTTCCCACTCACTTGCGCCCGTCGGGGTTCTGTACTCACAGTTTCTGACGTCCTTATCATTTGTTTAGCACGTTCGTTCATACAGATGATGCGGTCGTTATACTCCTCTGCGAGTTCGGTTTCCGCTTCCATTTCATCCAGCTGAGTGTGCTCCTCAATAGCGCGGTTCAGCTCATTCAAACTGTCCCCTTTTGCCATTAACACAGCCAGCATTTCCCGCAAACGTCCGACATCCGGGTCGTCCTTTAATAATTCACTATCAATCTGATTCAGTAGTCGCGTAGTAGAACTTCGTATTGTCCGGCGCTTCATCCTTGTTCTTTCAATACGATGTTCTCCACTGTCCTGTCGCTCCGTGCCGCTTCTATTTTCATCAGCCATGTCACCTGCTCCCGAGTTTCGGCACCAGAAAATGTTGAATATTTTCTTTGACTGACTTCGAATGACGAAAAAAAGAGTCGGGCGGAATATTCAGATGAACTTTAGTGAAATAAAGGTGATGAACGAATCATACGTACAGATACATAACTGAGGGTCGAACAGAATCCTCAGAAAAACTGAAAACGTTGTTGCTATGGCAACAACAACAAAGCAAGCAGAAAGCAGAGGAGGCGGACTCAGCCGTTAACTGCCGCTCAACTGTTACAAAACATCATGGGATATGTAGTCCGCTTTCAGCCTGATACCAACTACAAACGTCAACCAAATCAATGTAGCGAACAGCAACAAAATATATAGTTACTGATATTAAATTATAATATCCTAAATAACAAATCCCAAACAAATTCTCAACATCTGGTGAACAGCAACAAAATATAGTTACTGATATTAAATTATAATATTCTAAATAACAAATCCCAAAGAAATTCTCAACAGGCCCTTTTTCCAAGTTCAGTCCTCACTGACGGAACACTGCAGGTAATCATGTCCTGAGAGCGCACACTGTAGCTGCACTCACGCAAAGACATGTAGGAGGAGATGTATGAGGGCAGCAGACCAAGAAGTGATTTAAAGATGAAAATGTACCATAAAATATAAACCAATATAAACCAATATAAAATATAAACAAATAAACCAAACCTACAGTTTAGTCTTTTGTGCTGTAAATGTTCTTGATTTTACAAGTACAGAAATTTGTTGCAGCCGTGGTTGTTTTAAAGAGCTTTATAAATAAACACCAAAGTTCATGCTTGATAATCCAGGTATAAATCCAACTATGTTCAGTCAGGTCCTCTGGACGGTTTCTTTTTTGTGCTGAGACGTTTCGCCCTCCATCTGATGAAGCCCTCCGGATGTAGGGAGAAACGTCTCAGCACAAAAAAGAAATCGTCCAGAGGACCTGACTGAACATTGTTGGGCTTTATCGATGTCGACGTCGTCTTTGTTGTTAAAGGACCTGCTGCTGACAAGGCAGAAGATGAAACCACAGGAGACCCTCATAGGTCCAGACCGTCTAGAGGTCATTAAAAACATTACTAGAACAGCCTTCTTCCACCTGCGTAATATCACTAAAATTAGAAACATCTTATCTAAAAATGATGTAGAAAAATTGGTTCATGCATTTATCACGTCTAGACTGGACTATTGCAATGGTTTGTTATCTGGGTGTCCCAATTATTTCTTTAGAACTGAGGGTCTGTTGTACACCAGGTCTACATCTTCTAGAGGTCTACAACAGGCCCTCAGAGATCCAGATATTCTAGAGGTCTACAAAGACCCTCAGTGGACCAGAACTACTAGAGGTCTATGACAAACGCTCTGAGATCCAGATCTTCTAGAGATCTACAACAGAGCATCAGAGATCCAGATCTTCTAGAGGTCTAAAACAGACCATCAAAGATCCATACCTTCTAAAGGTCTACAACAGACCACCAGAGGACAAGACTATCAAGAGTTCTACAACAGACCCTCAGAGGACCAGACATTCAAGATGTCTATGACAGACCCTCAGAAGACCAAACTTGCTAAAGGTCTACAAACAGATCCTCAGAGATCCATATCATCTAGAGATCTACAACAGATCCTCAGACATCCAGACATTCTAAAGGTCTAACAACAGATCCTCAGAGATCCAGACCTTCTAGAAGTCTACGAATAAAACCTCTGTGGTCCAGATCTTCCACAGGTCTACAACAGACGTTCAGAGATCTAGATCTTAAAGAGGCCATAAGAGGACCAGACCTTCTAGATGTCTACAAGACACCATCAGAGATCTGGAACTTCTAGAGGTCTACAAAAGACCCTCAGAGATCCAGATCTTCTAGAGATCTACAACAGACCCACAGAGGAGAAGATCTTCTAGAGGTATACAACAGACCCTCAGAGATCCAGATCTTCTAGAGGTGTACAACAGACCCTCAGAGATCCAGATCTTCTAGAGATCTACAACAGACCCACAGAGGAGAAGATCTTCTAGAGGTGTACAACAGACCCTCAGAGATCCAGATCTTCTAGAGATCTACAAAAGACACTCAGAGGACCAGAACTACTAGAGGTCTATGACAAAAACTCTGAGGTCCAGATCTTCTAGAGATCTACAACAGACCATCAGATATCCAGATCTTCCAGAGGTCTAAAACAGACCATCAAAGATCCAGAACTTCTAGAGGTCTACAACAGACCATCAGAGGGCCAGACCTTCAAGAGGTCTACAACAGACCCTCAGAAGACCAGACATTCGAGATGTCTACAACAAAACCTCAGAAGTCCATATCTTCTAGAGGTCTGTTAAAGACCCTCAGAAGACCAGACCTTCTAGAGGTCTACAAAAGACCCCTAGAGGTCTACAAAAGACCCTCAGAGGACCAGACATTCTAGAGGTCTATGACAAACCCTCTGAGGTCCAGATCTTCTAGAGATCTATGAAAAACACTCTGAGGTCCAGATCTTCAGGAGGTCTACAACAGACCATCAGAGATCCAGATCTTCGAGAGATCTACAACAGACCCTCAGAGATCCAGATCTTCTAGAGAGGTCTACAACAGACCCTCAGAGATCCAGATCTTCTAGAGGTCTACAACAGACCCTCAGAG
>JBBPBX010004192.1:40740-52677 GCA_038048925.1 Garcialebias charrua | reverse complement strand
GGTTTACGACAAAGCTTCTGAGGTCCAGATCTTCTAGAGGTCTACAACAGACCCTCAGAGATCCAGATATGCTAGAGGTCTACAACAGACCATCAGAGATCTAGATATTCTAGAGGTCTACAACAGACCATCAGAGATCCAGATATTCTAGAGGTCTACAACAGACCATCAGAGATCCAGATATTCTAGAGGTCTACAAACAGACCATCAGAGATCCAGATATTCTAGAGGTCTACAACAGACCATCAGAGATCCAGATATTCTAGAGGTCAACAACAGACCATCAGAGGACCAGACCTTCTAGATGTCTACAACAGACCATCAGAGATCCAGATCTTCTAGAGGTCTACAACAGACCATCAGAGATCCAGATCTTCTAGAGGTCTACAACAGACCATCAGAGAACTAGACCTTCTAGAGGTTTACGACAAAGCTTCTGAGGTCCAGATCTTCTAGAGGTCTACAACAGACCCTCAGAGATCCAGATATGCTAGAGGTCTACAACAGACCATCAGAGATCCAGATATTCTAGAGGTCTACAACAGACCATCAGAGATCCAGATATTCTAGAGGTCTACAACAGACCATCAGAGATCCAGATATTCTAGAGGTCTACAAACAGATCATCAGAGATCCAGATATTCTAGAGGTCTACAACAGACCATCAGAGATCCAGATATTCTAGAGGTCAACAACAGACCATCAGAGGACCAGACCTTCTAGAGGTCTACAACAGACCATCAGAGATCCAGATCTTCTAGAGGTCTACAACAGACCATCAGAGATCCAGATCTTCTAGGTCTACAACAGACCATCAGAGATCCAGATCTTCTAGAGGTCTACAACAGACCATCAGAGATCCAGATCTTCTAGAGGTCTACAACAGACCATCAGAGAACTAGACCTTCTAGAGGTCTACAACAGACCCTCAGAGATCCAGATCTTCTAGAGGTCTACAAAGACCCTCAGAGGACCAGAACTACTAGAGGTCTATGACAAACGCTCTGAGGTCCAGATCTTCTAGAGGTCTACAACAGCCCATCAGAGATCCAGATCTTCTAGAGGTCTACAACAGCCCATCAGAGATCCGGATCTTCAAGAGGTCTACAACAGACCCTCAGAGATCCAGATCTTGAAGAGATCTATAACAGACCCTCAGAGGAGATGATATTCTAGAGGTCTACAACAGACCCTCAGAGATCCAGATCTTCTAGAGGTCTACAACAGACCCTCAGAGATCCAGATCTTCTAGAGGTCTACAAAGACCTTCAGAGGACCAGAACTACTAGAGGTCTATGACAAATGCTCTGAGGTCCAGATCTTCTAGAGATCTACAATAGACCAGAGATTCAGATCTTCTAGAGGTCTAAAACAGACCATCAAAGATCCAAACCTTCTAGAGGTCTACAGCAGACCCTCAGAGGACCAGGCATTCAAGATGTCTATGACAGACCCTCAGAAGACCAAACCTTCTAAAGGTCTACAACAGATCCTCAGAGATCCATGTCATCTAGAGATCTACAACAGATCCTCAGAGATCCAGACCTTCTAAAGGTCTACAACAGACTCTCAGAAAACCAGAGCTTCTAGAAGTCTACAAAAAAAACCTCTGTGGTCCTGATCTTCCAGAGGTCTACAACACACGTTCAGAGATCTAGATCTTCTAGAGATCTTCAAGAGGACATAAGAGGACCAGACCTTCTAGAGGTCTACAAGAGACCATCAGAGATCCGGAACTTCTAGAGGTCTACAAAAGACACTCAGAGGACCAGAACTACTAGAGGTCTATGACAAACGCTCTGAGGTCCAGATCTTCTAGAGATCTACAACAGACCATCAGAGATCCAGAACTTCTAGAGGTCTACAACAGACCATCAGAGGTCCAGACCTTCAAGAGGTCTACAACAGACCCTCAGAGGACCAGACATTTGAGATGTCTACAACAAACCCTCAGAAGTCCAGACCTTCTAAAGGTCTACAACAGACCCTCAGAGATCCATATCTTCTAGAGATCTACAACAGATCCTCAGAGATCCAGACCTTCTAGAGGTCTACAACAGACCCTCAGAGATCAGGATCTTCTAAAGGTCTACAACAGGCCCACAGAGATCCAGATATTCTCGAGGTCTACAATGACACTCAGTGGACCGGAACTACTAGAGGTCTATGACAAACGCTCTGAGATCCAGATCTTATAGAGATCTACAACAGACCATCAGAGATCCAGATCTTCTAGAGGTCTAAAACAGACCATCAAAGATCCATACCTTCTAAAGGTCTACACCAGACCACCAGAGGACCAGACCATCAAGAGTTCTACAACAGACCCTCAGAGGACCAGACAGTCAAGAGGTCTATGACAGATTCTCAGAAGACCAAACCTTCTAAAGGTCTACAACAGATCCTCAGAGATCCATATCATCTAGAGATCTACAACAGATCCTCAGACATCCAGACATTCTAAAGGTCTACAACAGATCCTCAGAGATCCAGACCTTCTAGAAGTCTACGAATAAAACCTCTGTGGTCCAGATCTTCCACAGGTCTACAACAGACGTTCAGAGATCTAGATCTTCAAGAGGCCATAAGAGGACCAGACCTTCTAGAGGTCTACAAGAGACCATCAGAGATCCGGATCTTCTAGAGGTCTACAAAAGACCCTCAGAGATCCAGATCTTCTAGAGATCTACAACAGACCCACAGAGGAGAAGATCTTCCAGAGGTCTACAACAGACCCTCAGAGATCCAGATATTCTAGAGGTGTACAACAGACCCTCAGAGATCCAGATCTTCTAGAGGTCTACAAAAGACACTCAGAGGACCAGAACTACTAGAGGTCTATGACAAACACTCTGAGGTCCAGATCTTCTAGAGATCTACAAGAGACCATCAGAGATCCGGATCTTCTAGAGGTCTACAAAAGACCCTCAGAGATCCAGATCTTCTAGAGATCTACAACAGACCCACAGAGGAGAAGATCTTCCAGAGGTCTACAACAGACCCTCAGAGATCCAGATCTTCTAGAGGTGTACAACAGACCCTCAGAGATCCAGATCTTCTAGAGGTCTACAAAAGACACTCAGAGGACCAGAACTACTAGAGGTCCATGACAAACACTCTGAGGTCCAGATCTTCTAGAGATCTACAACAGACCATCAGAGATCCAGATCTTCGAGAGATCTACAACAGACCTTCAGAGGAGAAGATCTTCTAGAGGTGTACAACAGACCCTCCGAGATCCAGATCTTCTAGAGGTCTACAACAGACCCTCAGAGATCCAGATCTTCGAGAGATCTACAACAGACCTTCAGAGGAGAAGATCTTCTAGAGGTGTACAACAGACCCTCCGAGATCCAGATCTTCTAGAGGTCTACAACAGACCATCAGATATCCAGATCTTCTAGAGGTCTAAAACAGACCATCAAAGATCCAGAACTTCTAGAGGTCTACAACAGACCATCAGAGGGCCAGGCCTTCAAGAGGTCTACAACAGACCCTCAGAGATCCAAACCTTCTAGAGGTCTACAACGGACCATCAGAAAACCAGACCTTCTAGAAGTCTATGACAGACCCTCTGAGGTTCAGACCATCTAGAGGTCTACAACAGACCCTCAGAGATCCAGATCTTCTAGAGGTCTTTTAAAGACCCTCTGAAGACCAGAACTTCTAGAGGTCTACAAAAGACCCTCAGAGGACCAGACCTTCTGGAGGTCTATGAAAAACCCTCTGAGGTCCAGATCTCCTAGAGGTCTATGAAAAACCCTCTGAGGTCCAGATCTTCAAGAGGTCTACAACAGACCCTCAGACATCCAGATCTTCTAGAGGTCTACAACAGACCCTCAGAGATCCAGATCTTCTAGAGGTCTACAACAGACCCTCAGAGATCCAGATCTTCTAGAGGTCTACAAAGACCCTCAGAGGAACAGAACTACTAGAGGTCTATGACAAACGCTCTTAGGTCCAGATCTTCTAGAGGTCTACAACAGCCCATCAGAGATCCAGATCTTCTAGAGGTCTACAACAGCCCATCAGAGATCCGGATCTTCAAGAGGTCTACAACAGACCCTCAGAGATCCAGATCTTCTAGAGATCTACAACAGACCCTCAGAGGAGATGATATTCTAGAGGTCTACAACAGACCCTCAGAGATCCAGATCTTCTAGAGGTCTACAACAGACCCTCAGAGATCCAGATCTTCTAGAGGTCTACAAAGACCCTCAGAGGGCCAGAACTACTAGAGGTCTATGACAAACGCTCTGAGGTCCAGATCTTCTAGAGATCTACAATAGACCAGAGATCCAAATCTTCTAGAGGTCTAAAACAGACCATCAAAGATCCAAACCTTCTAGAGGTCTACAACAGACCCTCAGAGGATCAGGCATTCAAGATGTCTATGACAGACCCTCAGAAGACCAAACCTTCTAAATTTCTACAACAGATCCTCAGAGATCCATGTCATCTAGAGATCTACAACAGATCCTCAGAGATCCAGACCTTCTAGAGGTCTACAACAGACTCTCAGAAAACCAGAGCTTCTAGAAGTCTACAAAAAAACCTCTGTGGTCCTGATCTTCCAGAGGTCTACAACACACGTTCAGAGATCTAGATCTTCTAGAGATCTTCAAGAGGACATAAGAGGACCAGACCTTCTAGAGGTCTACAAGAGACCATCAGAGATCGGGAACTTCTAGAGGTCTACAAAAGACACTCAGAGGACCAGAACTACTAGAGGTCTATGACAAACGCTCTGAGGTCCAGATCTTCTAGAGATCTACAACAGACCATCAGAGATCCAGAACTTCTAGAGTTCTACAACAGACCATCAGAGGTCCAGACCTTCAAGAGGTCTACAACAGACCCTCAGAGGACCAGACATTTGAGATGTCTACAACAAACCCTCAGAAGTCCAGACCTTCTAAAGGTCTACAACAGACCCTCAGAGATCCATATCTTCTAGAGATCTACAACAGATCCTCAGAGATCCAGACCTTCTAGAGGTCTACAACGGACCATCAGAAAACCAGACCTTTTAGAAGTCTACGACAAACCCTCTGAGGTTCAGGCCTTCTAGAGGTCTACAACAGACCATCAGAGGAGATGATATTCTAGAGGTCTACAACAGACCCTCAGAGATCCAGATCTTCTAGAGGTCTACAACAGACCCTCAGAGATCCAGATCTTCTAGAGGTCTACAAAGACCCTCAGAGGGCCAGAACTACTAGAGGTCTACAACGGACCATCAGAAAACCAGACCTTTTAGAAGTCTACGACAAACCCTCTGAGGTTCAGGCCTTCTAGAGGTCTACAACAGACCCTCAGAGGAGATGATATTCTAGAGGTCTACAACAGCCCATCAGAGATCCGGATCTTCAAGAGGTCTACAACAGACCCTCAGAGATCCAGATCTTCTAGAGATCTACAACAGACCCTCAGAGGAGATGATATTCTAGAGGTCTACAACAGACCCTCAGAGATCCAGATCTTCTAGAGGTCTACAACAGACCCTCAGAGATCCAGATCTTCTAGAGGTCTACAAAGACCCTCAGAGGGCCAGAACTACTAGAGGTCTATGACAAACGCTCTGAGGTCCAGATCTTCTAGAGATCTACAATAGACCAGAGATCCAGATCTTCTAGAGGTCTAAAACAGACCATCAAAGATCCAAACCTTCTAGAGGTCTACAGCAGACCCTCAGAGGACCAGGCATTCAAGATGTCTATGACAGACCCTCAGAAGACCAAACCTTCTAAAGGTCTACAACAGATCCTCAGAGATCCATGTCATCTAGAGATCTACAACAGATCCTCAGAGATCCAGACCTTCTAGAGGTCTACAACAGACTCTAAGAAAACCAGAGCTTCTAGAAGTCTACAAAAAAAAACCCTCTGTGGTCCTGATCTTCTAGAGGTCTACAACACACGTTCAGAGATCTAGATCTTCTAGAGATCTTCAAGAGGACATAAGAGGACCAGACCTTCTAGAGGTCTACAAGAGACCATCAGAGATCCGGAACTTCTAGAGGTCTACAAAAGACACTCAGAGGACCAGAACTACTAGAGGTCTATGACAAACGCTCTGAGGTCCAGATCTTCTAGAGATCTACAACAGACCATCAGAGATCCAGAACTTCTAGAGTTCTACAACAGACCATCAGAGGTCCAGACCTTCAAGAGGTCTACAAAAGCCCCTCAGAGGACTAGACCTTCTAGAGGTCTATGAAAAACCCTCTGAGGTCCAGATCTTCTAGAGGTCTACAACAGACCACCAGAGATCCAGATATTCTAGAGGTCTGTTAAAGACCCTCAGAAGACCAGACCTTCTAGAGGTCTACAAAAGACCCTCAGAGGACCAAACCTTCTAGAGGTCTATGACAAACCCTCTGAGGTCCAGATCTTCTAGATGTCTACAACAGACCATCAGAGATCCAGATCTTCGAGAGATCTACAACAGACCTTCAGAGGAGAAGATCTTCTAGAGGTCTACAACAGACCCTCAGAGATCCAGATCTTCTA
The DNA here is from genome assembly GCA_038048925.1 of Garcialebias charrua. Lineage (NCBI taxonomy): Eukaryota > Metazoa > Chordata > Actinopteri > Cyprinodontiformes > Rivulidae > Garcialebias > Garcialebias charrua. The sequence goes on along the minus strand of JBBPBX010004192.1, from coordinate 46,165 downwards.
GAGGTCTACAACAGACCCTCAGAGATCCATATCTTCCATAGGTCTACAAAAGACCCTCAGAGGACCAGAACTACTATAGGTCTATGACAAACACTCTGACGTCCAGATCTTCTAGAGGTCTACAACAGCCCATCAGAGATCCAGATCTTCTAGAGGTCTACAACAGCCCATCAGAGATCCGGATCTTCTAGAGGTCTACAAGAGACCCTCAGAGATCCAGATCTTCTAGAGTTCTACAAGAGACCCTCAGAGGAGAAGATCTTCTAGAGGTCTACAACGGACCCTCAGAGGAGAAGATCTTCTAGAGGTCTACAACGGACCCTCAGAGATCCAGATCTTCTAGAGGTCTACAACAGACCCTCAGAGATCAGGATCTTCTAAAGGTCTACAACAGGCCCACAGAGATCCAGATATTCTCGAGGTCTACAATGACACTCAGTGGACCGGAACTACTAGAGGTCTATGACAAACGCTCTGAGATCCAGATCTTATAGAGATCTACAACAGACCATCAGAGATCCAGATCTTCTAGAGGTCTAAAACAGACCATCAAAGATCCATACCTTCTAAAGGTCTACACCAGACCACCAGAGGACCAGACCATCAAGAGTTCTACAACAGACCCTCAGAGGACCAGACAGTCAAGAGGTCTATGACAGATTCTCAGAAGACCAAACCTTCTAAAGGTCTACAACAGATCCTCAGAGATCCATATCATCTAGAGATCTACAACAGATCCTCAGACATCCAGACATTCTAAAGGTCTACAACAGATCCTCAGAGATCCAGACCTTCTAGAAGTCTACGAATAAAACCTCTGTGGTCCAGATCTTCCACAGGTCTACAACAGACGTTCAGAGATCTAGATCTTCAAGAGGCCATAAGAGGACCAGACCTTCTAGAGGTCTACAAGAGACCATCAGAGATCCGGATCTTCTAGAGGTCTACAAAAGACCCTCAGAGATCCAGATCTTCTAGAGATCTACAACAGACCCACAGAGGAGAAGATCTTCCAGAGGTCTACAACAGACCCTCAGAGATGCAGATATTCTAGAGGTGTACAACAGACCCTCAGAGATCCAGATCTTCTAGAGGTCTACAAAAGACACTCAGAGGACCAGAACTACTAGAGGTCTATGACAAACACTCTGAGGTCCAGATCTTCTAGAGATCTACAAGAGACCATCAGAGATCCGGATCTTCTAGAGGTCTACAAAAGACCCTCAGAGATCCAGATCTTCTAGAGATCTACAACAGACCCACAGAGGAGAAGATCTTCCAGAGGTCTACAACAGACCCTCAGAGATCCAGATCTTCTAGAGGTGTACAACAGACCCTCAGAGATCCAGATCTTCTAGAGGTCTACAAAAGACACTCAGAGGACCAGAACTACTAGAGGTCCATGACAAACACTCTGAGGTCCAGATCTTCTAGAGATCTACAACAGACCATCAGAGATCCAGATCTTCGAGAGATCTACAACAGACCTTCAGAGGAGAAGATCTTCTAGAGGTGTACAACAGACCCTCCGAGATCCAGATCTTCTAGAGGTCTACAACAGACCCTCAGAGATCCAGATCTTCGAGAGATCTACAACAGACCTTCAGAGGAGAAGATCTTCTAGAGGTGTACAACAGACCCTCCGAGATCCAGATCTTCTAGAGGTCTACAACAGACCATCAGATATCCAGATCTTCTAGAGGTCTAAAACAGACCATCAAAGATCCAGAACTTCTAGAGGTCTACAACAGACCATCAGAGGGCCAGGCCTTCAAGAGGTCTACAACAGACCCTCAGAGATCCAAACCTTCTAGAGGTCTACAACGGACCATCAGAAAACCAGACCTTCTAGAAGTCTATGACAGACCCTCTGAGGTTCAGACCATCTAGAGGTCTACAACAGACCCTCAGAGATCCAGATCTTCTAGAGGTCTTTTAAAGACCCTCTGAAGACCAGAACTTCTAGAGGTCTACAAAAGACCCTCAGAGGACCAGACCTTCTGGAGGTCTATGAAAAACCCTCTGAGGTCCAGATCTCCTAGAGGTCTATGAAAAACCCTCTGAGGTCCAGATCTTCAAGAGGTCTACAACAGACCCTCAGACATCCAGATCTTCTAGAGGTCTACAACAGACCCTCAGAGATCCAGATCTTCTAGAGGTCTACAACAGACCATCAGAGATCCAGAACTTCTAGAGGTCTACAAAAGACACTCAGAGGACCAGAACTACTAGAGGTCTATGACAAACGCTCTGAGGTCCAGATCTTCTAGAGATCTACAACAGACCATCAGAGATCCAGAACTTCTAGAGTTCTACAACAGACCATCAGAGGTCCAGACCTTCAAGAGGTCTACAACAGACCCTCAGAGGACCAGACATTTGAGATGTCTACAACAAACCCTCAGAAGTCCAGACCTTCTAAAGGTCTACAACAGACCCTCAGAGATCCATATCTTCTAGAGATCTACAACAGATCCTCAGAGATCCAGACCTTCTAGAGGTCTACAACGGACCATCAGAAAACCAGACCTTTTAGAAGTCTACGACAAACCCTCTGAGGTTCAGGCCTTCTAGAGGTCTACAACAGACCCTCAGAGATCCAGATCTTCTAGAGTTCTGTTAAAGACCCTCTGAAGACCAGACCTTCTAGAGGTCTACAAAAAACCCTCAGAGGACCAGACCTTTTAGAGGTCTATGACAAACCCTCTGAGATCCAGATCTTCTAGAGGTCTACAACAGACCACCAGAGATCCAGATCTTCTAGAGGTCTGTTAAAGACCCTCAGAAGACCAGACCTTCTAGAGGTCTACAAAAAACACTCAGAGGACCAGACCTTTTAGAGGTCTACAACAGGCCCTCAGAGATCCAGATATTCTAGAGGTCTACAACGACAATCAGTGGACCAGAACTACTAGAGGTCTATGACAAACGCTCTGAGATCCAGATCTTCTAGAGGTCTAAAACAGACCATCAAAGATCCATACCTTCTAAAGGTCTACAACAGACCACCAGAGGACCAGACCATCAAGAGTTCTACAACAGACCCTCAGAGGACCAGACATTCAAGATGTCTATGACAGACCCTCAGAAGACCAAAACTTCTAAAAGTCTACAACAGATCCTCAGAGATCCATATCATCTAGAGATCTACAACAGATCCTCAGAGATCCAGACATTCTAAAGGTCTACAACAGATCCACAGAGATCCAGACCTTCTAGAAGTCTACAAATAAAACCTCTGTGGTCCAGATCTTCCACAGGTCTACAAAAGACGTTCAGAGATCTAGATCTTCAAGAGGCCATAAGAGGACCAGACCATCTAGATGTCAACAAGAGACCATCAGAGATCCGGATCTTCTAGAGGTCTACAAAAGACCCTCAGAGATCCAGATCTTCTAGAGATCTACAACAGACCCACAGAGGAGAAGATCTTCTAGAGGTCTACAACAGACACTCAGAGATCCAGATCTTCTAGAGGTCTACAACAGACACTCAGAGATCCAGATCTTCTAGAGGTGTACAACAGACCCTCAGAGATCCAGATCTTCTAGAGATCCACAACTTCTCCTCCTCCACCATAACCCTCAGCACTGGCTCTCCTCAGGGATGTGTGCTGAGCCCCCTTCTGTTCACTCTGCTCACATATGATTGTACAGCCACACTTCCAGGCTGTCATATTGTTAAGTTTGCAGATGATACAGCGGTGGTGGGATGCATCACAAACAATGATGAGTCCAGCTACAGACAGGAGGTGGAACACCTGGAGAGCTGGTGCAAAGAGAATAATCTTCACATGAATGTGAAGAAGACAAAGGAGATGATTGTGGACTTCAGAAGGAACAAACACACCCATGCCCCACTGAAAATAGGTGGGTCTGCAGTGGAAGTGGTCTCCAGCTACAAATACTTGGGTGTACACATGAATGATAACCTCAGCTGGAGCAACAACACCACCAGCCTGATCAAGAAAGGTCATCAGAGACTCTACTTCCTCAGACGGCTGAGACGAGCTGGTCTGAGCAGCCCAGTCCTCACCTCCTTCTACAGGTGTGCAGTGGAGAGCATCCTGTGCTCCAGCATCAACGTGTGGCATGGAGGCTGCACAGTTGAAGAGAGGAAAGCTCTGCAGAGAGTGGTGAAGGCTGCACAGAAGTCTGTTGGAGTCAGTCTCCCCACAATCACAGACATTTATACCTCCAGATGCAGGAAAAGAGCCACCTGCATCATGAAAGACCTCACTCATCCAGCACACTCACTCTTTGCCCCACTCCCCTCAGGACGGAGGTTGAGGAGCATCAAGTGTAGAACCACTAGACTGAGGAACAGCTTCTACCCTGAGGCTGTTAGACTCATGAATAAATAAAAATAAAATAAAAAATAAACACTGCAAAATATCACATCATACTGATGCTGATCTGTTTTCTTGTTGCTGTGTTCATCTGTGACCATCTGCTCATACAGACTCATGTTCGTGCTGCTGTTTATTCCCACTATATTAGGCTTAGTGTATTACTAGTTGATGTTTTTCTTAGTTAGTTCTAGATGTTATTACTGTTTTTCTCTTTCATTTGTTGTTGGATGTAACTGGGACCTCGTGTACATAATCTCGTTTTCATCACATGTACCACATGCGGTGCAAATGACAATAAAGACTCTCTGACTCTGACTCTGACTCAAAAGACACTCAGAGGAACCAAACTACTAGAGGTCTATGACAAACACTCTGAGGTCCAGATCTTCTAGAGATCTACAACAGACCATCAGATATCCAGATCTTCTAGAGGTCTAAAACAGACCATCAAAGATCCAGAACATCTAGAGGTCTACAACAGACCATCAGAGGGCCAGACCTTCAAGAGGTCTACAACAGACCCTCAGAAGACCAGACATTCGAGAAGTCTACAACAAAACCTCAGAAGTCCAGACCTTCTAAAGGTCTACAACAGACCCTCAGAGATCCATATCTTCTAGAGATCTACAACAGATCCTCAGAGATAAAAACCTTCTAGAGGTCTACAACGGACCATCAGAAAACCAGACCTTCTAGAAGTCTACGACAGATCCTCTGAGGTTCAGACCATCTAGAGGTCTACAACAGACCCTCAGAGATCCAGATCTTCTAAAGGTCTTTTAAAGACCCTCTGAAGACCAGAACTTCTAGAGGTCTACAAAAGACCCTCAGAGGACCAGACCTTCTAGAGGTCTATGACAAACACTCTGAGGTCCAGATCTTCTAGAGGTCTATGAAAAACCCTCTGAGGTCCAGATCTTCAAGAGGTCTATAACAGACCATCAGTGATCCAGATCTTCGAGAGATCTACAACAGACCCTCAGAGATCCAGATCTTCTAGAGGTCTACAACAGACCCTCAGAGATCCAGATCTTCTAGAGGTCTACAAAGACCCTGAGAGGACCAGATCTTCTA
>JBBPBX010004192.1:9908-40516 GCA_038048925.1 Garcialebias charrua | reverse complement strand
AGAACTACTATAGGTCTATGACAAACACTCTGACGTCCAGATCTTCTAGAGGTCTACAACAGCCCATCAGAGATCCAGATCTTCTAGAGGTCTACAACAGCCCATCAGAGATCCGGATCTTCTAGAGGTCTACAAGAGACCCTCAGAGATCCAGATCTTCTAGAGTTCCACAAGAGACCCTCAGAGGAGAAGATCTTCTAAAGGTCTACAACAGGCCCACAGAGATCCAGATATTCTAGAGGTCTACAAAGACACTCAGTGGACCAGAACTACTAGAGGTCTATGACAAACGCTCTGAGATCCAGATCTTCTAGAAATCTACAACAGACCATCAGAGATCCAGATCTTCTAGAGGTCTAAAACAGACCATCAAAGATCCATACCTTCTAAAGGTCTACAACAGACCACCAGAGGACCAGACCATCAAGAGTTCTACAACAGACCCTCAGAGGATCAGACATTCAAGAGGTCTATGACAGACCCTCAGAAGACCAAACCTTCTAAAGGTCTACAACAGATCCTCAGAGATCCATATCATCTAGAGATCTACAACAGATCCTCAGAGATCCAGACATTCTAAAGGTCTACAACAGATCCTCAGAGATCCAGACCTTCTAGAAGTCTACGAATAAAACCTCTGTGGTCCAGATCTTCCACAGGTCTACAACAGACGTTCAGAGATCTAGATCTTCAAGAGGCCATAAGAGGACCAGACCTTCTAGATGTCTACAAGAGACCATCAGAGATCTGGATCTTCTAGAGGTCTACAAAAGACCCTCAGAGATCCAATCTTCTAGAGATCTACAACAGACCCACAGAGGAGAAGATCTTCCAGAGGTCTACAACAGACCCTCAGAGATCCAGATCTTCTAGAGGTGTACAACGGGCCCTCAGAGATCCAGATCTTCTAGAGGTCTACAAAAGACACTCAGAGGACCAGAACTACTAGAGGTCTATGACAAACACTCTGAGGTCCAGATCTTCTAGAGGTCTAATCCAGACCCTCAGAGATCCAGAGGACCAGAACTACTAGAGGTCTATGACAAACACTCTGAGGTCCAGATCTTCTAGAGGTCTAAACCAGACCCTCAGAGATCCAGATCTTCTAGATGTCTACAACAGACCCTCAGAGATCCAGATCTTCTAGAGGTCTACAAAAGACACTCAGAGGACCAGACCTTCAAGAGGTCTACAACAGACCCTCAGAGGACCAGACATTCGAGATGTCTACAACAAACCCTCAGAAGTCCAGACCTTCTAAAGGTCTACAACAAACCCTCAGAGATCCATATCTTCTAGAGATCTACAACAGATCCTCAGAGATCCAGACCTTCTAGAGGTCTACAACGGACCATCAGAAAACCTGACCTTCTAGAAGTCTACAACAAATCTTCTGAGGTTTAGACCTTCTAGAGGTCTACAATAGACCCTCAGAGATCCAGATCTTCTAGAGGTATGTTAAAGACCCTCTGAAGACCAGACATTCTAGAGGTCTACAAAAGCCCCTCAGAGGACTAGACCTTCTAGAGGTCTATGAAAAACCCTCTGAGGTCCAGATCTTTTAGAGGTCTACAACAGACCACCAGAGATCCAGATATTCTAGAGGTCTGTTAAAGACCCTCAGAAGACCAGACCTTCTAGAGGTCTACAAAAGACCCTCAGAGGACCAAACCTTCTAGATGTCTATGACAAACCCTCTGAGGTCCAGATCTTCTAGAGGTCTACAACAGACCATCAGAGATCCAGATCTTCGAGAGATCTACAACAGAACTTCAGAGGAGAAGATCTTCTAGAGGTCTACAACAGACCCTCCGAGATCCAGATCTTCTAGAGGTCTACAACAGACCCTCAGAGATCCAGATCTTCCAGAGGTCTACAAAAGACCCTCAGAGGACCAGAACTACTAGAGGTCTATGACAAGGGCGGCCGTGGTGTAGTGGTAATGGCAGTCGTCTCCCGATCGGAAAGTTGGTGGTTCGACTCCCGGGACCCGCACCATGTGTCGTTGTGTCCTTGGGCAAGACACTTAACCCTGAGTTGCTCCCGGTAGGACTGGAAAGCACCTTGCATGGTAGTCTGCCGCCACCGGTTAATGAATGTGTGTAGCATTCAATATATGTGTAGCACTTTGAGATTTTCAGTAATGAAAAGTGCGTTATAAATTGAATTAATTATTATTATTATTATTATTATGACAAACACTCTGACGTCCAGATCTTCTAGAGGTCTACAACAGCCCATCAGAGATCCGGATCTTCTAGAGGTCTACAACAGACCCTCAGAGATCCAGATCTTCTAGAGTTCTACAAGAGACCCTCAGAGGAGATCTTCTAGAGGTCTACAACAGACCCTCAGAGATCCAGATCTTCTAGAGGTCTACAACAGACCCTAAGAGATCCAGATCTTCTAAAGGTCTACAACAGGCCCACAGAGATCCAGATATTCTAGAGGTCTACAACAGACTATCAGAGATCCAGATCTTCTAGAGGTCTAAAACAGACCATCAAAGATCCATACCTTCTAAAGGTCTACAACAGACCACCAGAGGACCAGACCATCAAGAGTTCTACAACAGACCCTCAGAGGACCAGACATTCAAGAGGTCTATGACAGACCTTCAGAAGACCAAACCTTCTAAAGGTCTACAACAGATCCTCAGAGATCCATATCATCTAGAGATCTACAACAGATCCTCAGACATCCAGACATTCTAAAGGTCTACAACAGATCCTCAGAGATCCAGACCTTCTAGAAGTCTACGAATAAAACCTCTGTGGTCCAGATCTTCCACAGGTCTACAACAGACGTTCAGAGATCTAGATCTTCAAGAGGCCATAAGAGGACCAGACCTTCTAGAGGTCTACAAGAGACCATCAGAGATCCGGATCTTCTAGAGGTCTACAAAAGACCCTCAGGGATCCAGATCTTCTAGAGATCTACAACAGACCCACAGAGGAGAAGATCTTCCAGAGGTCTACAACAGACCCTCAGAGATCCAGATCTTCTAGAGGTGTACAACAAACCCTCAGAGATCCAGATCTTCTAGAGGTCTACAAAAGACACTCAGAGGACCAGAACTACTAGAGGTCTATGACAAACACTCTGAGGTGCAGATCTTCTAGAGATCTACAACAGACCATCAGATATCCAGATCTTCTAGAGGTCTAAAACAGACCATCAAAGATCCAGAACTTCTAGAGGTCTACAACAGACCATCAGAGGGCCAGACCTTCAAGAGGTCTACAACAGACCCTCAGAGATCCAAACCTTCTAGAGGTCTACAACGGACCATCAGAAAACCAGACCTTCTAGAAGTCTACGACAGACCCTCTGAGGTTCAGACCATCTAGAGGTCTACAACAGACCCTCAGAGATCCAGATCTTCTAGAGGTCTTTTAAAGACCCTCTGAAGACCAGAACTTCTAGAGGTCTACAAAAGACCCTCAGAGGACCAGACCTTCTGGAGGTCTATGAAAAACCCTCTGAGGTCCAGATCTCCTAGAGGTCTATGAAAAACCCTCTGAGGTCCAGATCTCCTAGAGGTCTATGAAAAACCCTCTGAGGTCCAGATCTTCAAGAGGTCTACAACAGACCCTCAGACATCCAGATCTTCTAGAGGTCTACAACAGACCCTCAGAGATCCAGATCTTCTAGAGGTCTACAAAGACCCTCAGAGGACCAGAACTACTAGAGGTCTATGACAAACGCTCTGAGGTCCAGATCTTCTAGAGGTCTACAACAGCCCATCAGAGATCCAGATCTTCTAGAGGTCTACAACAGCCCATCAGAGATCCGGATCTTCAAGAGGTCTACAACAGACCCTCAGAGATCCAGATCTTCTAGAGATCTACAACAGACCCTCAGAGGAGATGATATTCTAGAGGTCTACAACAGACCCTCAGAGATCCAGATCTTCTAGAGGTCTACAACAGACCCTCAGAGATCCAGATCTTCTAGAGGTCTACAAAGACCCTCAGAGGGCCAGAACTACTAGAGGTCTATGACAAACGCTCTGAGGTCCAGATCTTCTAGAGATCTACAATAGACCAGAGATCCAGATCTTCTAGAGGTCTAAAACAGACCATCAAAGATCCAAACCTTCTAGAGGTCTACAGCAGACCCTCAGAGGACCAGGCATTCAAGATGTCTATGACAGACCCTCAGAAGACCAAACCTTCTAAAGGTCTACAACAGATCCTCAGAGATCCATGTCATCTAGAGATCTACAACAGATCCTCAGAGATCCAGACCTTCTAGAGGTCTACAACAGACTCTAAGAAAACCAGAGCTTCTAGAAGTCTACAAAAAAAAACCTCTGTGGTCCTGATCTTCTAGAGGTCTACAACACACGTTCAGAGATCTAGATCTTCTAGAGATCTTCAAGAGGACATAAGAGGACCAGACCTTCTAGAGGTCTACAAGAGACCATCAGAGATCCGGAACTTCTAGAGGTCTACAAAAGACACTCAGAGGACCAGAACTACTAGAGGTCTATGACAAACGCTCTGAGGTCCAGATCTTCTAGAGATCTACAACAGACCATCAGAGATCCAGAACTTCTAGAGTTCTACAACAGACCATCAGAGGTCCAGACCTTCAAGAGGTCTACAAAAGCCCCTCAGAGGACTAGACCTTCTAGAGGTCTATGAAAAACCCTCTGAGGTCCAGATCTTCTAGAGGTCTACAACAGACCACCAGAGATCCAGATATTCTAGAGGTCTGTTAAAGACCCTCAGAAGACCAGACCTTCTAGAGGTCTACAAAAGACCCTCAGAGGACCAAACCTTCTAGAGGTCTATGACAAACCCTCTGAGGTCCAGATCTTCTAGATGTCTACAACAGACCATCAGAGATCCAGATCTTCGAGAGATCTACAACAGACCTTCAGAGGAGAAGATCTTCTAGAGGTCTACAACAGACCCTCAGAGATCCAGATCTTCTAGAGGTCTACAACAGACCCTCAGAGATCCATATCTTCCATAGGTCTACAAAAGACCCTCAGAGGACCAGAACTACTATAGGTCTATGACAAACACTCTGACGTCCAGATCTTCTAGAGGTCTACAACAGCCCATCAGAGATCCAGATCTTCTAGAGGTCTACAACAGCCCATCAGAGATCCGGATCTTCTAGAGGTCTACAAGAGACCCTCAGAGATCCGGATCTTCTAGAGGTCTACAAGAGACCCTCAGAGATCCAGATCTTCTAGAGTTCTACAAGAGACCCTCAGAGGAGAAGATCTTCTAGAGGTCTACAACGGACCCTCAGAGGAGAAGATCTTCTAGAGGTCTACAACGGACCCTCAGAGATCCAGATCTTCTAGAGGTCTACAACAGACCCTCAGAGATCAGGATCTTCTAAAGGTCTACAACAGGCCCACAGAGATCCAGATATTCTCGAGGTCTACAATGACACTCAGTGGACCGGAACTACTAGAGGTCTATGACAAACGCTCTGAGATCCAGATCTTATAGAGATCTACAACAGACCATCAGAGATCCAGATCTTCTAGAGGTCTAAAACAGACCATCAAAGATCCATACCTTCTAAAGGTCTACACCAGACCACCAGAGGACCAGACCATCAAGAGTTCTACAACAGACCCTCAGAGGACCAGACAGTCAAGAGGTCTATGACAGATTCTCAGAAGACCAAACCTTCTAAAGGTCTACAACAGATCCTCAGAGATCCATATCATCTAGAGATCTACAACAGATCCTCAGACATCCAGACATTCTAAAGGTCTACAACAGATCCTCAGAGATCCAGACCTTCTAGAAGTCTACGAATAAAACCTCTGTGGTCCAGATCTTCCACAGGTCTACAACAGACGTTCAGAGATCTAGATCTTCAAGAGGCCATAAGAGGACCAGACCTTCTAGAGGTCTACAAGAGACCATCAGAGATCCGGATCTTCTAGAGGTCTACAAAAGACCCTCAGAGATCCAGATCTTCTAGAGATCTACAACAGACCCACAGAGGAGAAGATCTTCCAGAGGTCTACAACAGACCCTCAGAGATCCAGATCTTCTAGAGGTGTACAACAGACCCTCAGAGATCCAGATCTTCTAGAGGTCTACAAAAGACACTCAGAGGACCAGAACTTCTAGAGGTCATAAGAGGTCCAGATCTTCTAGAGGTCTACAAGAGACCATCAGAGATCCGGATCTTCTAGAGGTCTACAAAAGACCCTCAGAGATCCAGATCTTCTAGAGATCTACAACAGACCCACAGAGGAGAAGATCTTCCAGAGGTCTACAACAGACCCTCAGAGATCCAGATCTTCTAGAGGTGTACAACAGACCCTCAGAGATCCAGATCTTCTAGAGGTCTACAAAAGACACTCAGAGGACCAGAACTACTAGAGGTCTATGACAAACACTCTGAGGTCCAGATCTTCTAGAGATCTACAAGAGACCATCAGAGATCCAGATCTTCGAGAGATCTACAACAGACCTTCAGAGGAGAAGATCTTCTAGAGGTGTACAACAGACCCTCCGAGATCCAGATCTTCTAGAGGTCTACAACAGACCCTCAGAGATCCAGATCTTCGAGAGATCTACAACAGACCTTCAGAGGAGAAGATCTTCTAGAGGTGTACAACAGACCCTCCGAGATCCAGATCTTCTAGAGGTCTACAACAGACCATCAGATATCCAGATCTTCTAGAGGTCTAAAACAGACCATCAAAGATCCAGAACTTCTAGAGGTCTACAACAGACCATCAGAGGGCCAGGCCTTCAAGAGGTCTACAACAGACCCTCAGAGATCCAAACCTTCTAGAGGTCTACAACGGACCATCAGAAAACCAGACCTTCTAGAAGTCTATGACAGACCCTCTGAGGTTCAGACCATCTAGAGGTCTACAACAGACCCTCAGAGATCCAGATCTTCTAGAGGTCTTTTAAAGACCCTCTGAAGACCAGAACTTCTAGAGGTCTACAAAAGACCCTCAGAGGACCAGACCTTCTGGAGGTCTATGAAAAACCCTCTGAGGTCCAGATCTCCTAGAGGTCTATGAAAAACCCTCTGAGGTCCAGATCTTCAAGAGGTCTACAACAGACCCTCAGACATCCAGATCTTCTAGAGGTCTACAACAGACCCTCAGAGATCCAGATCTTCTAGAGGTCTACAACAGACCCTCAGAGATCCAGATCTTCTAGAGGTCTACAAAGACCCTCAGAGGAACAGAACTACTAGAGGTCTATGACAAACGCTCTTAGGTCCAGATCTTCTAGAGGTCTACAACAGCCCATCAGAGATCCAGATCTTCTAGAGGTCTACAACAGCCCATCAGAGATCCGGATCTTCAAGAGGTCTACAACAGACCCTCAGAGATCCAGATCTTCTAGAGATCTACAACAGACCCTCAGAGGAGATGATATTCTAGAGGTCTACAACAGACCCTCAGAGATCCAGATCTTCTAGAGGTCTACAACAGACCCTCAGAGATCCAGATCTTCTAGAGGTCTACAAAGACCCTCAGAGGGCCAGAACTACTAGAGGTCTATGACAAACGCTCTGAGGTCCAGATCTTCTAGAGATCTACAATAGACCAGAGATCCAAATCTTCTAGAGGTCTAAAACAGACCATCAAAGATCCAAACCTTCTAGAGGTCTACAGCAGACCCTCAGAGGATCAGGCATTCAAGATGTCTATGACAGACCCTCAGAAGACCAAACCTTCTAAATTTCTACAACAGATCCTCAGAGATCCATGTCATCTAGAGATCTACAACAGATCCTCAGAGATCCAGACCTTCTAGAGGTCTACAACAGACTCTCAGAAAACCAGAGCTTCTAGAAGTCTACAAAAAAACCTCTGTGGTCCTGATCTTCCAGAGGTCTACAACACACGTTCAGAGATCTAGATCTTCTAGAGATCTTCAAGAGGACATAAGAGGACCAGACCTTCTAGAGGTCTACAAGAGACCATCAGAGATCCGGAACTTCTAGAGGTCTACAAAAGACACTCAGAGGACCAGAACTACTAGAGGTCTATGACAAACGCTCTGAGGTCCAGATCTTCTAGAGATCTACAACAGACCATCAGAGATCCAGAACTTCTAGAGTTCTACAACAGACCATCAGAGGTCCAGACCTTCAAGAGGTCTACAACAGACCCTCAGAGGACCAGACATTTGAGATGTCTACAACAAACCCTCAGAAGTCCAGACCTTCTAAAGGTCTACAACAGACCCTCAGAGATCCATATCTTCTAGAGATCTACAACAGATCCTCAGAGATCCAGACCTTCTAGAGGTCTACAACGGACCATCAGAAAACCAGACCTTTTAGAAGTCTACGACAAACCCTCTGAGGTTCAGGCCTTCTAGAGGTCTACAACAGACCCTCAGAGATCCAGATCTTCTAGAGTTCTGTTAAAGACCCTCTGAAGACCAGACCTTCTAGAGGTCTACAAAAAACCCTCAGAGGACCAGACCTTTTAGAGGTCTATGACAAACCCTCTGAGATCCAGATCTTCTAGAGGTCTACAACAGACCACCAGAGATCCAGATCTTCTAGAGGTCTGTTAAAGACCCTCAGAAGACCAGACCTTCTAGAGGTCTACAAAAAACCCTCAGAGGACCAGACCTTTTAGAGGTCTACAACAGGCCCTCAGAGATCCAGAGTATTCTAGAGGTCTACAACGACAATCAGTGGACCAGAACTACTAGAGGTCTATGACAAACGCTCTGAGATCCAGATCTTCTAGAGGTCTAAAACAGACCATCAAAGATCCATACCTTCTAAAGGTCTACAACAGACCACCAGAGGACCAGACCATCAAGAGTTCTACAACAGACCCTCAGAGGACCAGACATTCAAGATGTCTATGACAGACCCTCAGAAGACCAAAACTTCTAAAAGTCTACAACAGATCCTCAGAGATCCATATCATCTAGAGATCTACAACAGATCCTCAGAGATCCAGACATTCTAAAGGTCTACAACAGATCCACAGAGATCCAGACCTTCTAGAAGTCTACAAATAAAACCTCTGTGGTCCAGATCTTCCACAGGTCTACAAAAGACGTTCAGAGATCTAGATCTTCAAGAGGCCATAAGAGGACCAGACCATCTAGATGTCAACAAGAGACCATCAGAGATCCGGATCTTCTAGAGGTCTACAAAAGACCCTCAGAGATCCAGATCTTCTAGAGATCTACAACAGACCCACAGAGGAGAAGATCTTCTAGAGGTCTACAACAGACACTCAGAGATCCAGATCTTCTAGAGGTCTACAACAGACACTCAGAGATCCAGATCTTCTAGAGGTGTACAACAGACCCTCAGAGATCCAGATCTTCTAGAGATCCACAACTTCTCCTCCTCCACCATAACCCTCAGCACTGGCTCTCCTCAGGGATGTGTGCTGAGCCCCCTTCTGTTCACTCTGCTCACATATGATTGTACAGCCACACTTCCAGGCTGTCATATTGTTAAGTTTGCAGATGATACAGCGGTGGTGGGATGCATCACAAACAATGATGAGTCCAGCTACAGACAGGAGGTGGAACATCTGGAGAGCTGGTGCAAAGAGAATAATCTTCACATGAATGTGAAGAAGACAAAGGAGATGATTGTGGACTTCAGAAGGAACAAACACACCCATGCCCCACTGAAAATAGGTGGGTCTGCAGTGGAAGTGGTCTCCAGCTACAAATACTTGGGTGTACACATGAATGATAACCTCAGCTGGAGCAACAACACCACCAGCCTGATCAAGAAAGGTCATCAGAGACTCTACTTCCTCAGACGGCTGAGACGAGCTGGTCTGAGCAGCCCAGTCCTCACCTCCTTCTACAGGTGTGCAGTGGAGAGCATCCTGTGCTCCAGCATCAACGTGTGGCATGGAGGCTGCACAGTTGAAGAGAGGAAAGCTCTGCAGAGAGTGGTGAAGGCTGCACAGAAGTCTGTTGGAGTCAGTCTCCCCACAATCACAGACATTTATACCTCCAGATGCAGGAAAAGAGCCACCTGCATCATGAAAGACCTCACTCATCCAGCACACTCACTCTTTGCCCCACTCCCCTCAGGACGGAGGTTGAGGAGCATCAAGTGTAGAACCACTAGACTGAGGAACAGCTTCTACCCTGAGGCTGTTAGACTCATGAATAAATAAAAATAAAATAAAAAATAAACACTGCAAAATATCACATCATACTGATGCTGATCTGTTTTCTTGTTGCTGTGTTCATCTGTGACCATCTGCTCATACAGACTCATGTTCGTGCTGCTGTTTATTCCCACTATATTAGGCTTAGTGTATTACTAGTTGATGTTTTTCTTAGTTAGTTCTAGATGTTATTACTGTTTTTCTCTTTCATTTGTTGTTGGATGTAACTGGGACCTCGTGTACATAATCTCGTTTTCATCACATGTACCACATGCGGTGCAAATGACAATAAAGACTCTCTGACTCTGACTCTGACTCAAAAGACACTCAGAGGAACCAAACTACTAGAGGTCTATGACAAACACTCTGAGGTCCAGATCTTCTAGAGATCTACAACAGACCATCAGATATCCAGATCTTCTAGAGGTCTAAAACAGACCATCAAAGATCCAGAACATCTAGAGGTCTACAACAGACCATCAGAGGGCCAGACCTTCAAGAGGTCTACAACAGACCCTCAGAAGACCAGACATTCGAGAAGTCTACAACAAAACCTCAGAAGTCCAGACCTTCTAAAGGTCTACAACAGACCCTCAGAGATCCATATCTTCTAGAGATCTACAACAGATCCTCAGAGATAAAAACCTTCTAGAGGTCTACAACGGACCATCAGAAAACCAGACCTTCTAGAAGTCTACGACAGATCCTCTGAGGTTCAGACCATCTAGAGGTCTACAACAGACCCTCAGAGATCCAGATCTTCTAAAGGTCTTTTAAAGACCCTCTGAAGACCAGAACTTCTAGAGGTCTACAAAAGACCCTCAGAGGACCAGACCTTCTAGAGGTCTATGACAAACACTCTGAGGTCCAGATCTTCTAGAGGTCTATGAAAAACCCTCTGAGGTCCAGATCTTCAAGAGGTCTATAACAGACCATCAGTGATCCAGATCTTCGAGAGATCTACAACAGACCCTCAGAGATCCAGATCTTCTAGAGGTCTACAACAGACCCTCAGAGATCCAGATCTTCTAGAGGTCTACAAAGACCCTGAGAGGACCAGATCTTCTAGAGGTCTGTTAAAGACCCTCAGAAGACCAGACCTTCTAGAGGTCTACAAAAGACCCTCAGGTGATCCAGACCTTCTAGAGGTCTATGACAAACCCTCTGAGGTCCAGATCTTCTAGAGGTCTACAACAGACCATCAGAGATCCAGATCTTCGAGAGATCTACAACAGACCCTCAGAGGAGAAGATCTTCTAAAGGTCTACAACAGGCCCTCAGAGATCCAGATATTCTAGAGGTCTACAACGACAATCAGTGGACCAGAACTACTAGAGGTCTATGACAAACGCTCTGAGATCCAGATCTTCTAGAGGTCTAAAACAGACCATCAAAGATCCATGCCTTCTAAAGGTCTACAACAGACCACCAGAGGACCAGACCATCAAGAGTTCTACAACAGACCCTCAGAGGACCAGACATTCAAGATGTCTATGACAGACCCTCAGAAGACCAAAACTTCTAAAAGTCTACAACAGATCCTCAGAGATCCATATCATCTAGAGATCTACAACAGATCCTCAGAGATCCAGACGTTCTAAAGGTCTACAACAGATCCACAGAGATCCAGACCTTCTAGAAGTCTACAAATAAAACCTCTGTGGTCCAGATCTTCCACAGGTCTACAAAAGACATTCAGAGATCTAGATCTTCAAGAGGCCATAAGAGGACCAGACCATCTAGATGTCAACAAGAGACCATCAGAGA
Organism: Garcialebias charrua; assembly: GCA_038048925.1. Classification (NCBI taxonomy): domain Eukaryota; kingdom Metazoa; phylum Chordata; class Actinopteri; order Cyprinodontiformes; family Rivulidae; genus Garcialebias; species Garcialebias charrua. Next base: position 28,629 of record JBBPBX010004192.1, on the reverse strand, counting down.
TCCGGATCTTCTAGAGGTCTACAAAAGACCCTCAGAGATCCAGATCTTCTAGAGATCTACAACAGACCCACAGAGGAGAAGATCTTCTAGAGGTCTACAACAGACCCTCAGAGATCCAGATCTTCTAGAGGTGTACAACAGACCCTCAGAGATCCAGATCTTCTAGAGGTCTACAAAAGACACTCAGAGGAACCAAACTACTAGAGGTCTATGACAAACACTCTGAGGTCCAGATCTTCTAGAGATCTACAACAGACCATCAGATATCCAGATCTTCTAGAGGTCTAAAACAGACCATCAAAGATCCAGAACTTCTAGAGGTCTACAACAGACCATCAGAGGGCCAGACCTTCAAGAGGTCTACAACAGACCCTCAGAAAACCAGACATTCGAGATGTCTACAACAAAACCTCAGAAGTCCAGACCTTCTAAAGGTCTACAACAGATCCTCAGAGATCCATATCTAGAGATCTACAACAGATCCTCAGAGATCCAGACCTTCTAGAGGTCTACAACAGACTCTCAGAAAACCAGACTTTCTAGAAGTCTACGGAAAAAAAAGAACTCTGTGGTCCTGATCTTCCAGAGGTCTACAACACACGTTCAGAGATCTAGATCTTCTAGAGATCTTCAAGAGGACATAAGAGGACCAGGCATTCTAGAGGTCTACAAGAGACCATCAGAGATCCGGATCTTCTAGAGGTCTACAAAAGACACTCAGAGGACCAGAACTACTAGAGGTCTATGACAAACGCTCTGAGGTCCAGATCTTCTAGAGGTCTACAACAGACCATCAGAGGGCCAGACCTTCAAGAGGTCTACAACAGACCCTCAGAGGACCAGACATTTGAGATGTCTACAACAAACCCTCAGAAGTCCAAACCTTCTAAAGGTCTACAACAGACCTTCAGAGATCCATATCTTCTAGAGATCTACAACGGATCCTCAGAGATCCAGACCTTCTAGAGGTCTACAATGGACCATCAGAAAACCAGACCTTCTAGAAGTCTATGACAAACCCTCTGAGGTTCAGACCTTTCTGGACAAACAATTTTTCAAGCACTTTAGAAAACTGGGGGAGCACTGAGATCGGTCTATAATTGTCAAAACTACAAAACTGACAAATTACAAATATAAGTAAATGGTTTAATAATAAAGTCAATAGTTTTTTTTATAATCATCATATCAATTGATTCCATCACTATCAACAGATGTTTTAGTTTTGCTTTTCCTTACTATATTTAAAATTTCATGTTCACTTATATCTCCAAGAAACATCGACTGTGAAATTCTACTACCACCCTGCACACCCTGAATAGCATTTGTCTTAATGGAAGAAGCCAAACCTGGCCCTATATTTACAAAAAAGGAATTAAATTCATTCACCACTTTCTTTTTTTCAGTCAAGGTTGTTTCTCCCTTAAAAAACTGTTTTTCAAGACAATGGCCCTCATGCACGAACCGTTCGTACGCACAGATTTGTTCTTAAACTGTGCGTACGAGTGATTTAGGATCATTTGTGGCATTCAACAATGTTTTCGTATCCTACGATTTTTTTCAGATACGAACAAAATCTACGAGTGGTCCGGACCTGTCGTATATTTTAGGAGCGTCAGTCTGCTGTCATCCAGACAGAATTTCTCCACTAATAACTTCATATTTCGTTATTTAGAAAATATTTAGAGTTTAAAAAAGTCACGCACCACAATTGTTTTTGACAATAGGTTCTTTGAAGTCGAATTATAATTTTAAATGTAATAATGACTAACGGATTAAAGTATTTAAATTAAAATCAATTTGTTATCAATGCCGTTTTCTAACACTACAATATCAATGTGAAGATCTCAAACTGAAACCAACTTAAATTATGAATTAATTTAAATTTAATTTGTCTCGGTAACGCAGACTTCGGTAACGTAGACTTTAGGTTGACCTCCTCCTGCCACAGTCATAGCTGTCAGATAGCTCAATGAGTAGGACATTTCGTCGCAGTTCCGAACCTTATGGGTTCGAGTCCCACATGGGACAACGTTTTTTTTCTCCTTTTAATTCATTCCAGATTTAAAAAACACAAGAAAACTATTTACAATACAACAAGAAATGAAGCATAAAGTCTTTTTAATCTGGAATGAATAAATAATCTAAAGAAAGAAGGGAAAAAAATAGTCATACCTCGTGGGAATCGAACCCACGAAGTCTCGATAAGCGGTGCAATGCTTTACCCAGTGGGCCACCAGGACGCATGTATATTTTAAGGTCCACATTTCTTATAAACAAACATTCTTTGGCTTTAGTTGGTCATTTACTCCCATGAGTGACGCTGCTAATAAGGACAGATTTTCTTTTCTTGACCTCAGAGAGCAGAACTTCAATCTCCGCACCGGTAGAGTTCTTCTTTTTACTTTTCGCTGTCATTTTATGAACGAACACGTTTTGCCTCTGAGGCAGGAAACGTAGCCTTATATGGTGTTTTGAGGGGTGGGGATTATGTAAATAACCTCTCCGCGTGCACGCGCAGGTGAATAGAACAGGTGGGATTCATCATATTTGCGCAGCCATTTACACACTTTTCCTGAGGATAGAAGAGTTTGTTGAATCTGACGTGGCATGTTCGTACGAACGCTTCGTACGAACAAAAGTAGGAGAGATTTAGGATAAAAATACGAACATGTTCTTGCATGAGGCCCAATGAGTATAATTAGGTCTTACAATACTATTCAAAATGTTCCACGTTCTTTTCATATTGCCACTGCTCTCTCGAAACTTTAAATTGTAGTAATCTTTCTTAGCTTGTCTTAATAATGTTGTCAATTTGTTTTTATACGCCTTGTATTTCATCTCTTTAAGTTTAGTTGGAAATCTGACAAAATCTCTATATAACTTATTTTTCTTCTCACAAGATTTTAACAGTCCCTTGGTCATCCAGGGTTTTGCATTGACATTTTTATTTGTGACACTAGTATCGGGCAATTTTTGTCATATAATGATTTATAAACTTGCAAAAAAAATTAATATGCCACATTCACATCCTTCACATATACTCCACTCCAGTTTTCCTTTAACAGATCATTACAGAATTTCTTTATTGTTTCATCAGATCTGACTCTAACCTGCCTTATTTCATCAACTTTACTAGTTTTTTTAATTTTACTATCATGAACTATGAATATAGGTAAATGATCACTTATGTCACTTATTAGTACCCCACTGTAAATAACATTTCCAATTTCAAATGTAAAAATATTATCAATTAATGTTGCAGTAGTGCTAGTGATTCTGGTAGGTTGAGTAATCACTGGATATAAACTTCTACTGGACATTGCATCAACAAAATCTGTGGTTATTTTGTGCTCTCCTTGTTTTAATAGATCAATATTGAAATCTCCACATAGTAACCAGGTTTTCCTATCATTTAGTCCATCCAGGAGATTTTCACATCTTTCTCTAAAATATTCTATATTAGAGCCTGGTGTTCTATATATACAAGCTACAATAATGTTCCTTGTTTTCTCCATCTCTATTTCAACAGTAACACATTCCATCACATCATCCAAGGCAAATGACATACATTCTAATTTTTCACATCTCAAGGAACTATGAACATACAGTGCAACACCTCCACCTTTGTTCTTCACTCGATTTGTATAAAACAGATTGTACCCTTCCATATCAAAATCTGTAGATTTTTCATTTAACCAAGTTTCAGATAAAGCTATTACTTGATAGTGATTTCTAAATGTTTTCAGATATTCATTAATCTTGTCAAAATTAGCATGAAGACTTCTGCAGTTAAAATGAATAAGTGAAAAATTATCAGAGTCCACAGAAAGATTCAGTTGTTCTTCTGTATAATATTTACAATTGTTAGTTTTGTCTAATAAATTACTGTCTGGATCAATGTTGTTTTCATAATCATGTATTTTGAATTCTGTAACACCATATCTTGTCAAAATTGGTTTGCTTGTTGCATGTTGTATTGCTTCCAAAGGAACTTTGTTCCTTTTTTCTAAAGGAACTTCGTTCACTTGTGTTTTTCAAGAAGGGCCTTAACTCCATCCTTGAATTCATGACCTGGGGTTCTCCTTCTTTGGGTCCAGGCCGTCTCCCATCCTGCATTCTTCAGTATAGACTCTAGATCCATTTCCTTCTCTGGAATGTCCATGTTGATTCAGAGCTCACGTAATCCAATTGCAGCAGCTTGAGGGTCACGGTACACTTTAACTTTCCCGTTCTCACAAAAAACTTTTAGTCTAGCTGGAAATAAAATCCGTAACTTGATTTTTTTGTTCATTAAGTACTTTGCGCACATCTTTGTATTTTGCACGTTCCTTAAACACAAAGCTTGTAAAGTCCTCATCAAAATAAATCCTTTGATCGTTGACTTGTACAGTCTTTACACATACACATTGCATTTAGTGCATGAAGGTGTAAAAATGGCTCTTTTGATCATAAAAGTTGCAGACCCCTGTTCTAGAGGTCTACAACAGACCCTCAAAGATCCAGATCTTCCAGAGGTCTACAAAAGACCCTCAGAGGACCAGACCTTCTTGAGGTCTATGACAAACCCTTTGAGGTCCAGATCTTCTAGAGGTCTACTAGAGGTCTACAACAGACCATCAGAGATCCAGATATTCTAGAGGTCTACAACAGACCATCAGAGATCCAGATATTCAAGAGGTCTACAACAGACCATCAGAGATACAGATATTTTAGAGGTCTACAAAAGACCATCAGAGATCCAGATCTTCTAGAGGTCTACAACAGACCATCAGAGAACTAGACCTTCTAGAGGTTTACGACAAAGCTTCTGAGGTCCAGATCTTCTAGAGGTCTACAACAGACCCTCAGAGATCCAGATATGCTAGAGGTCTACAACAGACCATCAGAGATCTAGATATTCTAGAGGTCTACAACAGACCATCAGAGATCCAGATATTCTAGAGGTCTACAACAGACCATCAGAGATCCAGATATTCTAGAGGTCTACAAACAGACCATCAGAGATCCAGATATTCTAGAGGTCTACAACAGACCATCAGAGATCCAGATATTCTAGAGGTCAACAACAGACCATCAGAGGACCAGACCTTCTAGATGTCTACAACAGACCATCAGAGATCCAGATCTTCTAGAGGTCTACAACAGACCATCAGAGATCCAGATCTTCTAGAGGTCTACAACAGACCATCAGAGAACTAGACCTTCTAGAGGTTTACGACAAAGCTTCTGAGGTCCAGATCTTCTAGAGGTCTACAACAGACCCTCAGAGATCCAGATATGCTAGAGGTCTACAACAGACCATCAGAGATCCAGATATTCTAGAGGTCTACAACAGACCATCAGAGATCCAGATATTCTAGAGGTCTACAACAGACCATCAGAGATCCAGATATTCTAGAGGTCTACAAACAGATCATCAGAGATCCAGATATTCTAGAGGTCTACAACAGACCATCAGAGATCCAGATATTCTAGAGGTCAACAACAGACCATCAGAGGACCAGACCTTCTAGAGGTCTACAACAGACCATCAGAGATCCAGATCTTCTAGAGGTCTACAACAGACCATCAGAGATCCAGATCTTCTAGGTCTACAACAGACCATCAGAGATCCAGATCTTCTAGAGGTCTACAACAGACCATCAGAGATCCAGATCTTCTAGAGGTCTACAACAGACCATCAGAGAACTAGACCTTCTAGAGGTCTACAACAGACCCTCAGAGATCCAGATCTTCTAGAGGTCTACAAAGACCCTCAGAGGACCAGAACTACTAGAGGTCTATGACAAACGCTCTGAGGTCCAGATCTTCTAGAGGTCTACAACAGCCCATCAGAGATCCAGATCTTCTAGAGGTCTACAACAGCCCATCAGAGATCCGGATCTTCAAGAGGTCTACAACAGACCCTCAGAGATCCAGATCTTGAAGAGATCTATAACAGACCCTCAGAGGAGATGATATTCTAGAGGTCTACAACAGACCCTCAGAGATCCAGATCTTCTAGAGGTCTACAACAGACCCTCAGAGATCCAGATCTTCTAGAGGTCTACAAAGACCTTCAGAGGACCAGAACTACTAGAGGTCTATGACAAATGCTCTGAGGTCCAGATCTTCTAGAGATCTACAATAGACCAGAGATTCAGATCTTCTAGAGGTCTAAAACAGACCATCAAAGATCCAAACCTTCTAGAGGTCTACAGCAGACCCTCAGAGGACCAGGCATTCAAGATGTCTATGACAGACCCTCAGAAGACCAAACCTTCTAAAGGTCTACAACAGATCCTCAGAGATCCATGTCATCTAGAGATCTACAACAGATCCTCAGAGATCCAGACCTTCTAAAGGTCTACAACAGACTCTCAGAAAACCAGAGCTTCTAGAAGTCTACAAAAAAAACCTCTGTGGTCCTGATCTTCCAGAGGTCTACAACACACGTTCAGAGATCTAGATCTTCTAGAGATCTTCAAGAGGACATAAGAGGACCAGACCTTCTAGAGGTCTACAAGAGACCATCAGAGATCCGGAACTTCTAGAGGTCTACAAAAGACACTCAGAGGACCAGAACTACTAGAGGTCTATGACAAACGCTCTGAGGTCCAGATCTTCTAGAGATCTACAACAGACCATCAGAGATCCAGAACTTCTAGAGGTCTACAACAGACCATCAGAGGTCCAGACCTTCAAGAGGTCTACAACAGACCCTCAGAGGACCAGACATTTGAGATGTCTACAACAAACCCTCAGAAGTCCAGACCTTCTAAAGGTCTACAACAGACCCTCAGAGATCCATATCTTCTAGAGATCTACAACAGATCCTCAGAGATCCAGACCTTCTAGAGGTCTACAACGGACCATCAGAAAAGAGAGAGTCAAGAGTCATTTATTATTAACATTGCACCAATTTTCATCGATACAGCGTGATTATGTAATCAGTGTCATCCAGGAGAGGGTTTTTGAGTGTGAAAAGCTGCTGCCTTATCAAAACACATGACATGACATGACATGTCTTCACATGTTCTTCAGCGCGGCCTTCTCTCATCCGTCTCCAGATGAAGGTCAAAGGTGGGAAAACAGGGAAAGAAACCATGGGGGTCACAGCGTTGATATTAAAAAAAATGAATCACATTTTGTCTGCAAGACACCGCATGACCCAGTAAAAACCATATCATAAGCACATTTATGACAGTTACATGTTGCAGGTTGAAACCGAGGCAGGGAGGATTTGTCCATGAAACATTCCGGATGCCTCCGATAACGCGCATAGAAAAGTTCTCCGGGGGGGGGCAGACAAGACAACAACAGCTTTTTTCCACAGTAGCCACGTCTCAGGAGAGATTAGATATCCAGCCTTTTCCAAGGCTGTTTCCAAGGGAGCCAGATAAGAATTACAAATATTATTATTACATCAGGCACACTTTGTAATTTCAGCCGCCTTCAGTCTGTAAGGGCCATTCTGTTCATATGATCCAATTCGGGACTTTTTTCTCCCACTGATCCGACTCTGACCTCAGATGTTGACCACAGCGACCCGAGTCCTAAGTCCAAGGGTGACCAGCTCACCCTCTGGATAAGCTCTCAAACAGCTGAATTCTGATGTTGACCACAGCGAACAGAGTCCTAAAACCAAGGTTGATCTGTTCACCCCCCGAATAAGCTCGCACACAGCTGATTTCTCGAGGTCACAGCTCAGACCAGACGTCGGGTGCTCCAGGCATTAAGTCCTGCTGAAGTCTCCCTCTTTTGTGATAGACCAGTGCTCCACAAATGCCAAAAGGAAAGCGCTGCCATCATAACCAATATAATCCAAGATTCCAAGGTTCGTCACCTCCCGAGCACACCCAGACATCCACGGAATCCATGGCGGAATCCATGGCGTATCCTCCGTCACTCTGTGAGGTTGAAAAGGCTCCCCTTGTGCCTTCTTCTGTGGTAATCTTCTTGTAGAATCGAATGCCCAAACCTCCAATCCATCTTAATTTGCGTTCGAGGCGCTTTGCTGTGGAGCTGCCAGCAGCAGGGGGGGGGAAGGACAGGAGAGGGAAGGGTTGCGACTGCCTCCGCTGAGAGCAAGGTTGAAAGCAGACCTTTTAGAAGTCTACGAGAAACCCTCTGAGGTTCAGGTCTTCTAGAGGTCTACAACAGACCCTCAGAGATCCAGATCTTCTAGAGTTCTGTTAAAGACCCTCTGAAGACAAAAAAAAAAAAGCCAAGCAGCAGCCAAGCAACAGCCAAGCAGCAGCCAAGCAGCAGCCAAGCAGCAGCCAAGCAGCAGCCAAGCCTTTGATCCTCTGACAGCTACCACACCCAGTCCAGCCACCACCAGGCCCTGTCTGGCCCAGGTTCCATCAGGCCTTGGTTTCATCAGGCCTGGGCTCCACCAGGCCTCCACCACCACCAGGCCCTGTCTGGCCCAGGTTCCATCAGGCCTTGGTTCCATCAGGCCTTGGTTTCATCAGGCCTGGGCTCCACCAGGCCTACACCACCACCAGGCTTCCACCACCACCACCACCAGGCCCAGGCCCTGTCTGGCCCAGATTCCATCAGGCCTGGGTTTCATCGGGCCTAGGCTCCACCAGGCCTCACCAGGCACAGGTGGCCTTCTAAAGGATACGCAAGTACCAGACTGGCTAATCAACGTGACTGGTAGGACTGTCTTGTTAAAACTGTGTCTATTCATCTGAAAAATGCCACCTAAAAAGTGTGATGAGGACACTGTTTCTCTCTCAACTGTACGTGACCTCTTGGATCAACAAAAATCATTTTATAATGACCTAATTAAACAACAAGAAAACAACTTCAAGAGTTTTGTGCAAATGATCCATGATTCCAACAACAAACGCTACGATGATTTGAGTAGAGAAGTACAGGACCTCAAAAGGAGCCTAGAATACTCTCAAAAAGAAGTTGATGAACTGAAAACTACTTTACAGGCCTTGACTACTGACACTGTCAAACATCTTCAGTCTAATGCAGAGACTCTGAAAGCTGAGAACAACAAATGGATGGCCAAAGTTGACCATCTGGAAAACCATTCCAGGAGGAACAACATTATAGTTGATGGTATCCCAGAATCACCAAATGAAAAATGGCCTGACTCAGAATTTAGAGAAATTCTAAATGGCAAATTGAACATCGATCAAAAACACATTGAAATCGATTCTGCACACCGTCTTGGAAAGCCAATGAAGGATGGTGACAAAAGACCAAGACCAATAATAGTTAAACTCTATAGATATAAAGACAAACAGCTCATCCTGTCAAAAGCAAACAAACTGAAAGGCTCACACATCTACATCAACGAGGACTATTCAGAGGCCGTGCGTCAAAAGCGTAAAGAACTTCTGCCTGAGATGAAAGCTGCAAGAGCAAGAGGAGAATGGGCCTATCTGAATTATGATAGACTCATAGTGCGACCCATGAGTGAGCGTCCTACGAGAGAGCGGCACATGGGTTCAAATGAGGAGGATAATCATTAATCTGTTGCCCAGGCATTCACAACCATGTTTTTAATTTTCTGTTCATCTTATGGTAGATCATGTTCCATGTTCCCAGAAGCAAATGCAAATTAATTTATGTACTAATGTAACTTCTGGTAGTGACCCTCCAAACTTAACATCTAATAATAATTTGGTTTTTCATTCTTTTGAGCCACAACATGATAAGGTTTATAATACCTGTTTTAATCCTGATTTATTCTTTTCATCAGAATATTCTTCAATAGACCCAAACACCTATGACAGAAACCAGTCTAATATTTACGATCCTTCTACATGTAATTATTTTAATGAAAATCAGTTCAACTCTTTCATTGCATCTTGTAAAATGTCCAACACCTTTTCTTCTCTCCACCTTAACATAAGAAGTCTTTCAAAAAACTATGATCACTTTTACCATTATCTTGCATCACTGAACCATACGTTCACAATAATTGCATTGACCGAAACTTGGCTAAATGATGAAATCCATTCACTGTTTAATATTGATGGTTACACAGCTGTTCACCGATGTAGAGGAAGTCGAGGAGGAGGAGTCTCTCTTTATGTTCAAAAGGACCTTGAATTCAGACAGAGATCTGATTTTGAAGAGAAGTTTCATGGCTGTAATACAGAATGTGTTTTTATTGAGGTTCAATCTATGAAAAGAAAATTGATTGTAGGATGTATCTACCGTCCTCCTAATATAGACATAAACAATTTCAAAGAATGTCTTTCAGATATCTTAGAACTTGTTGCTAAAGAGGGTAAACTTTGTTATTTATTAGGTGACTTCAATGTCAACCTCTTGAATGAAAACAAACATCACATAGATGACCTTACAAATATTTTGTCTTCAAATTATTTTTATCCCCTCATTTGTAAGCCCACTAGAATAACTCCTCAGTCCTCTACATTGATAGACAATATTTTTACTAATGCATTGACTGATGTTATAAAATCTGGTATTCTTTATACTGATATTTCAGACCACCTTCCTGTTTTTCAGTTTTCTTCCGTAATTAACAAACAGTCCACAAATAAATCAAAGTTAATTTATTTTAGAAATTTCAATGAAAGTAACATTAACAACTTCTCAAGTATACTTGCAAATATGTCTTGGGAAACAGTATATGAAGTTTCTGATGTGAATGTGGCCTATAAGATTTTTTATGCAAAATTTCGTTACGTTTTTGACAAATGTTTTCCTCTGATTTCTAAAGGTAAAGGAAGTTCTGTAAAATTTAACAAACCATGGTTTACTCCAGAACTTAAGAAATCTGCATTAAAGAAAAACAAGTTATATAAAAGATATTTACAAAACCCAAGTCCTCTAAATTTAGCAACATACAAAAATCATAGGAATAATTATAATCACCTCATTAGAAATACTAAACGAAATTACTATAGCGATCAATTTACTCAATCATCAAATAATTCAAAAACTACATGGGATATTTTAAAAGTACTACTCAATAAGAAAAATGCCTCTACCCCATCCCAGGCTACATTTCAGAATGGCACTTCAATCATAACAGATCCAACAGTAATTGCAAATAAATTTAGTCATTATTTTATAAATGTGGGACCACACCTTGCAAAGAATATTGATAATGTTTCTGGTTCTCCTTCTGATTTCATAAATGAAAATTATCCCTCTTTAAATACGTTTGATCCAATAAAACCTTTAGAAATACTTGACATCATTAAGAATCTTAAAAACTCTTCTGCTGGCCATGATGAAATTACAGCCTATGTTATCAAAAAAGTTGCACCTATAATTGTTGCTCCGTTAACATTTATTTTTTCCCTGTCACTTGAATCTGGTATTATCCCACAAGATCTAAAACTTGCCAAGGTCATCCCACTGTTTAAAGCTGATGACCCATCTGTATTTTCAAATTATCGCCCCATATCAGTTCTCCCGTGCTTTTCTAAGATACTTGAGAGATTGGTGTACTCTAGAATCTTGAGGCATCTTGATGCCAACAATATTTTGTATGAGCATCAGTATGGCTTTAGAAGGAATCATTCTACATATATGGCTCTCTTGCATCTTAGAGAAAAGATTTCAACTGCTTTTGAGAAAAATGAATATGCTCTAGGAATTTTCTTGGACTTATCAAAAGCTTTTGACACTGTGGATTATGAAATCTTGTTATCAAAAATGTCTTGTTATGGTTTTAAAAATAAGGTTCTGAAATGGGTTGAAAATTATTTACACAACAGAGAGCAAATTGTAATTTTTAATGGTAAATTGTCAAAGCGAGATGTCCTAAAATGTGGAGTTCCACAAGGATCCATTTTGGGTCCATTATTATTTCTCATATACATTAATGATCTACCAAAAGCATCTAGTGTTTTGACACCTATCTTATTTGCTGATGATACCAATCTTTTTGTTGCTGATGGTAACTTTGACTCACTTATTGATAAGGCAAATTATGGGCTCAGTCAATTTGCTCAGTGGTTTCAGTTAAATAGACTATCACTTAATGTTAAAAAATCTAATTTCATCTTATTTAAGAATAAGAATAAAAATTACAATCCAGAAAAAACTAAAATTTATATTAATAAACATTTACTTTCTAATGTTTCATCAACAAAGTTTTTAGGTGTCTATCTTGATGAGAAACTTTGTTTTAAGAATCATTGTGAATCAGTGTATAAGAAGATTTCTAAATCTTTAGGTATTATAAAAAAGGTTAAACCATATTTAAAAACAAGTACTATATTGACTTTGTACAATAGTTTAATTTATCCCCATATTTCTTACTGTAATTTAATTTGGGCTAGTACCTATCCTTCTTACTTGCAGTCAATCCATAAACTTCAAAAGTCTTTTGTAAGAATTGTCACTAACTCGCCATATTTAGCTCCATCCACACCTCTCTTTAAAAAATTAGAAATTCTTACAATCTATGATGTGAATAAGTATCAAACAGGAATCCTAATGTATAAAGTTATATGTATTCCACTTTCTTTACCTAAATATTTTCATAATTTATTTGAGTTCAATTCTTATTATCATTCATACTCTACAAGAAGGAAGTGTGATTTACATATACCCTTCTGTAGAACCACTGTTGCTAAATTTTCATTCATGTATCAGGGTGTTGTGCTGTGGAACAGTTTGAAACAATTAAGTGAATCATGTACAACATTATCTGTATTCAAAAGAAAGTTTAAAAAAACTTTATAGATTTTCTAACACATTAGTTTTTTTTTAAATTTTATTTATAATTTTATTATTTTTTGACAATTTAAATGTATTTAATTTCAATTATTATTTTTTGCTTTAGTATGTAACTGTGTGTGTTTAAAGTAAGATGTAAGTTTATGTATAAAGCTCTTATGATTTTTTTTCTTTATTTTTTTAGAAGGGGGGGTGCGCTTGTAAGCCCAATTAGGGTTTTTATGACCTCTCCTGCACATTTTTTAAAAAACTTTTCTTTTACGTGTGTTGTTTCTTTTTGTGCAAACAATAAACAAACAAACAAACAAAAGACAAGACCTTCTAGAGGTCTACAAAAAACCCTCAGAGGACCAGACCTTTTAGAGGTCTATGACAAACCCTCTGAGGTCCAGATCTTCTAGAGGTCTACAACAGACCACCAGAGATCCAGATCTTCTAGAGGTCTGTTAAAGACCCTCAGAAGACCAGACCTTCTAGAGGTCTACAACAGACCATCAGAGATCCAGATCTTCGAGAGATCTACAACAGACCCTCAGAGGAGAAGATCTTCAAGAGGTCTACAACAGGCCCTCAGAGGAGAAGATCTTCAAGAGGTCTACAACAGGCCCTCAGAGATCCAGATATTCTAGAGGTCTACAACAAAAATCAGTGGACCAGAACTACTAGAGGTCTATGACAAACGCTCTGAGATCCAGATCTTCTAGAGGTCTAAAACAGACCATCAAAGATCCATACCTTCTAAAGGTCTACAACAGACCACCAGAGGACCAGACCATCAAGAGTTCTACAACAGACCCTCAGAGGACCAGACATTCAAGATGTCTATGACAGACCCTCAGAAGACCAAAACTTCTAAAAGTCTACAACAGATCCTCAGAGATCCATATCATCTAGAGATCTACAACAGATCCTCAGAGATCCAGACGTTCTAAAGGTCTACAACAGATCCACAGAGATCCAGACCTTCTAGAAGTCTACGAATAAAACCTCTGTGGTCCAGATCTTCCACAGGTCTACAAAAGACGTTCAGAGATCTAGATCTTCAAGAGGCCATAAGAGGACCAGACCATCTATATGTCTACAAGAGACCATCAGAGATCCGGATCTTCTAGAGGTCTACAAAAGACCCTCAGAGATCCAGATCTTCTAGAGATCTACAACAGACCCTCAGAGATCCAGATCTTCTAGAGGTGTACAACAGACACTCAGAGATCCAGATCTTCTAGAGGTCTACAAAAGACACTCAGAGGAACCAAATTACTAGAGGTCTATGACAAACACTCTGAGGTCCAGATCTTCTAGAGATCTACAACAGACCATCAGATATCCAGATCTTCTAGAGGTCTAAAACAGACCATCAAAGATCCATATCTTCTAGAGATCTACAACAGATCCTCAGAGATAAAAACCTTCTAGAGGTCTACAACGGACCATCAGAAAACCAGACCTTCTAGAAGTCTACGACAGATCCTCTGAGGTTCAGACCATCTAGAGGTCTACAACAGACCCTCAGAGATCCAGATCTTCTAAAGGTCTTTTAAAGACCCTCTGAAGACCAGAACTTCTAGAGGTCTACAAAAGACCCTCAGAGGACCAGACCTTCTAGAGGTCTATGACAAACACTCTGAGGTCCAGATCTCCTAGAGGTCTATGAAAAACCCTCTGAGGTCCAGATCTTCAAGAGGTCTACAACAGACCATCAGTGATCCAGATCTTCGAGAGATCTACAACAGACCCTCAGAGATCCAGATCTTCTAGAGGTCTACAACAGACCCTAAAAGATCCAGATCTTCTAGAGGTCTACAAAGACCCTCAGAGGACCAGACCTACTAGAGGTCTATGACAAACGCTCTGAGGTCCAGATCTTCTAGAGGTCTACAACAGCTCATCAGAGATCCAGATCTTCTAGAAGTCTACAACAGCCCATCAGATATCCAGATCTTCAAGAGATCTACAACAGACCCTCAGAGGAGATGATATTCTAGAGGTCTACAACAGACCCTCAGAGATCCAGATCTTCTAGAGGTCTACAACAGACCCTCAGAGATCAAGATCTTCTAGAGGTCTACAAAGACCCTCAGAGGACCAGAACTACTAGAGGTCTATGACAAACGCTCTGAGGTCCAGATCTTCTAGAGATCTACAACAGACCATCAGAGATCCAGGTCTTCTAGAGGTCTAAAACAGACCATCAAATATCAAGACCTTCTAGAGGTCTACAGCAGACCCTCAGAGGACCAGGCATTCAAGATGTCTATGACAGACCCTCAGAAGACCAAACCTTCTAAAGGTCTACAACAGATCCTCAGAGATCCATATCTAGAGATCTACAACAGATCCTCAGAGATCCAGACCTTCTAGAGGTCTACAAAAGACTCTCAGAAAACCAGACTTTCTAGAAGTCTACGGAAAAAAAACCTCTGTGGTCCTGATCTTCCAGAGGTCTACAACACACGTTCAGAGATCTAGATCTTCTAGAGATCTTCAAGAGGACATAAGAGGACCAGGCATTCTAGAGGTCTACAAGAGACCATCAGAGATCCGGATCTTCTAGAGGTCTACAAAAGACACTCAGAGGACCAGAACTACTAGAGGTCTATGACAAACGCTCTGAGGTCCAGATCTTCTAGAGGTCTACAACAGACCATCAGAGGGCCAGACCTTCAAGAGGTCTACAACAGACCCTCAGAGGACCAGACATTTGAGATGTCTACAACAAACCCTCAGAAGTCCAGACCTTCTAAAGGTCTACAACAGACCTTCAGAGATCCATATCTTCTAGAGATCTACAACGGATCCTCAGAGATCCAGACCTTCTAGAGGTCTACAACGGACCATCAGAAAACCAGACCTTCTAGAAGTCTACGACAAACCCTCTGAGGTTCAGACCTTTCTGGACAAACAATTTTTCAAGCACTTTAGAAAACTGGGGGAGCACTGAGATCGGTCTATAATTGTCAAAACTATGTCTATCACCATTTTTAAATATTGGAATAACTTTTGCTAATTTCATTTTTTCTGGAAATATGCCACTCTGGACTGACAAATTACAAATATAAGTAAATGGTTTAATAATAAAGTCAATAGTTTTTTTTATAATCATCATATCAATTGATTCCATCACTATCAACAGATGTTTTAGTTTTGCTTTTCCTTACTATATTTAAAATTTCATGTTCACTTATATCTCCAAGAAACATCGACTGTGAAATTCTACTACCACCCTGCACACCCTGAATAGCATTTGTCTTAATGGAAGAAGCCAAACCTGGCCCTATATTTACAAAAAAGGAATTAAATTCATTCACCACTTTCTTTTTTTCAGTCAAGGTTGTTTCTCCCTTAAAAAACTGTTTTTCAAGACAATGGCCCTCATGCACGAACCGTTCTAAATCACTCGTACACACAGTTTAAGAACAAATCTGTGCGTACGAGTGATTTAGGATCATTTGTGGCATTCAACAATGTTTTCGTATCCTACGATTTTTTTCAGATACGAACAAAATTTACGAGTGGTCCGGACCTGTCGTATATTTTAGGAGCGTCAGTCTGCTGTCATCCAGACGGAATTTCTCCACTAATAACTTCATATTTCGTTATTTAGAAAATATTTAGAGTTTAAAAAAGTCACGCACCACAATTGTTTTTGACAATAGGTTCTGTTTGAAGTCGAATTATAATTTTAAATGTAATAATGACTAACGGATTAAAGTATTTAAATTAAAATCAATTTGTTATCAATGCCGTTTTCTAACACTACAATATCAATATGAAGATCTCAAACTGAAACCAACTTAAATTATGAATTAATTTAAATTTAATTTGTCTCGGTAACGCAGACTTCGGTAACGTAGACTTTAGGTTGACCTCCTCCTGCCGCAGTCATAGCTGTCAGATAGCTCAATGAGTAGGACGTTTCGTCGCAGTTCCGAACCTTATGGGTTCGAGTCCCACATGGGACAACGTTTTTTTTCTCCTTTTAATTCATTCCAGATTTAAAAAACACAAGAAAACTATTTACAATACAACAAGAAATGAAGCATAAAGTCTTTTTAATCTGGAATGAATAAATAATCTAAAGAAAGAAGGGAAAAAAAATAGTCATACCTCGTGGGAATCGAACCCACGAAGTCTCGATAAGCGGTGCAATGCTTTACCCAGTGGGCCACCAGGACGCATGTATATTTTAAGGTCCACATTTCTTATAAACAAACATTCTTTGGCTTTAGTTGGTCATTTACTCCCATGAGTGACGCTGCTAATAAGGACAGATTTTCTTTTCTTGACCTCAGAGAGCAGAACTTCAATCTCCGCACCGGTAGAGTTCTTCTTTTTACTTTTCGCTGTCATTTTATGAACGAACACGTTTTGCCTCTGAGGCAGGAAACGTAGCCTTATATGGTGTTTTGAGGGGTGGGGATTATGTAAATAACCTCTCCGCGTGCACGCGCAGGTGAATAGAACAGGTGGGATTCATCATATTTGCGCAGCCATTTACACACTTTTCCTGAGGATAGAAGAGTTTGTTGAATCTGACGTGGCATGTTCGTACGAACGCTTCGTACGAACAAAAGTAGGAGAGATTTAGGATAAAAATACGAACATGTTCTTGCATGAGGCCCAATGAGTATAATTAGGTCTTACAATACTATTCAAAATGTTCCACGTTCTTTTCATATTGCCACTGCTCTCTCGAAACTTTAAATTGTAGTAATCTTTCTTAGCTTGTCTTAATAATGTTGTCAATTTGTTTTTATACGCCTTGTATTTCATCTCTTTAAGTTTAGTTGGAAATCTGACAAAATCTCTATATCCACCTTATTCCTACGCCCCATGATGCCTTGCGCGAATTATGTGAACGACTTCCGCTGAAAGTCAGAACCGGCACTTTTGTTACACGCTAGCAACGCGCTAACCGGTTTTCGTCAGAGGTTTTAGGTCATAAAATATGTGGGAACATAAACTATCACAACTCAAATGTGGAGATATTGTTTTACCGCTACCTACAGCTGTTGAGGGGTGGGAGGACGACTTGAAGTGGCCGAAAATAACGTAGACTAGCATGTTTAGCTACTAGCATACTTAGCTACTTTGACAGTTGCTTCAGATGGCGAAGCGATGAGCAATCTGAAAAGCTCTGAAGCTTATTAGTATCTTCACATTAACAAGGTTGGTCCTGTTATGTTAAGAGAGCTGGGACACTTTATTTAAACAAACATAAAGCCCAGTCTAAGCATTAAAACTACACATCTCCAGGTCCAGCTAACAATGATGTTGCTTTGGACTTTTGAGCTGCAAGATGTTTATCTGGACACCAACTGAGCTCCTGGAGCTTGACATTTCTTTTGACAAATACTTTACTGATTCACAAATGAAGCACCTTGAGAACTTTTAATAAAATACAGTAAATGAAAACAAATAATGAAATAGACAGGAAACGATCTTTAAAAACTTGATAATGACAAAAGTGACATTTAGATAGAAACAGTAGTTTAATCCAAAATTAACTGATATAGTGCACACAAAAACCTAACCTTGTAAGAAGGTTAACAGTCAACTATTGTACATAACAAATGAATCATTTTAGCAAATACTTTTCTAATGTAATATAGTTAACATTGCATCCTTTAAAAAACATGTTGAGTTGTGTTACGTTTACAGCAAGTACACCAGTACTGTACATGTTTGAGAAAAATGTTTACATTTAATGTCTTCTCACTTCTCACTTGAAATAAGCTGGCATCCTTTGCGTGTGAATGCTGGAACGATTACATTGACACCATAGCTCTTGCAGCAGGTCCCTCACTGTGAAACCACGATCACCCATCACCTGATCTCCAGCACGCAGATAGTCCAGAAACCCAGAGTTCTGTGTTATATACCTGTCACTGCATTTACCACCATAAGCATCTGAAATAAACATGATTATTCCAGAGGGAGAAACAGCCAATAAATATTTCACAGTGTTATTTGCATGTATGATTCACTTCTGGAGTCCAAGTTTTTAGCTTTCTGCAAAACATGTTGCTTTAATTGTTTCACGGGCAACCAT
>JBBPBX010004191.1:66579-78121 GCA_038048925.1 Garcialebias charrua | reverse complement strand
GGTCACTTTTGACCCGCAGGACAACACAAGGGTTAAAGACACAGTAACCTAAATACGTAACTGCCCAAATAAATCATCTTACATCAAAATAAATCATCTTACACTGACAAAGGGTTTGATGTCAAGTCAGAGGTGGAAAAAGGGGAGCTAGTCTGAACCTGCCCCCCTTTCTGCATCCAGGGCACACTGAGGAAGAGGTATGTATTGTACAAGGAGTGTTGTGGCCTTTTGAAGCACTAAGTGCAATAAAGTAAAAATATCTTTGTAAGTACAGGTGTTTCCGGCAGCGTGTAACTGGCCCGGCGGGGCACAAAGATTCGCTTGCCTGCTGGGCCGACACGCATTTATGGACCTGTCAGGCCTGTCATGATCCAAATATATATATTTTAAATAAATTCTGTCAACCGTGACATCACATTGGTTGAAGTTTTTGAAGGACATCACGCTAATCCAATGAAAACTCACAGCACTCCTCAGCTGGCTCAGTCATTCCCTCCCCAATTTGACCAAATTTATATCCACAGTATTCTTGGGGGTGTCACTGTAGAAGCGAATGTGCATTGTACTTCCTGTCCGAAACCGGAAGTGCCTGTATTCCATAGGTGGAGTATGGATCGCGGGTGTTTTTGAAAGTTATTTTCATTCATTTTATCGGAGCAAACACAGCTTTTGTTTAAACGGAACGTTTACTGAAATGTCCTACCGGGGTTCAGGTACCTGCTGTGCTGTTCGCGGCTGCACCAACAACCGGACCAAGCTAAATCTTTGGCTAAAACAACAGTGTTTTCAACACGGACCCAAAACAAAGAAAGAGTGTTCCTGCATCCTACTCTATGGCTGTGTCTGCGCGATCAGGTAACATCTGTAATTTCTTTTTATTCAGGGAGGGTTTATTAATGAGAGTTTTGGATGATTTACTGTCTTAAAATGATATATGTCAGGCGCGACCGGTGTTACAGAACACCGTGACTTTTAGCCGAGATAGCTGCTAACAAACGTTAGCCGAGAGACAGGAGCAAACGCGTTGCTATTTATGTATTTTTAAATTATGTCTGCGCGATCAGGTAACATCTGTAATTTCTTTTTATTTGTCCCTCCTCTTTTAACAAAACGAGTGGTGTTCCCACATTTTTAATGAACTAAAACAACAAAGTTTGGACTGTCTTCAACTGTATTACTCGCATGTAAACAAACGGTGTTTCCGGTCAACCGGAAGTCGTGTGCACATTTCGCGCAAAGCGTCATGGGGCGTAGGAATACTGTGGATACTGTTTTCAAATCCATGTTTATTACAGTAATTGATTAATGAAATAATAGTCCACACATCCCAAAACAGACATTGATTGTAGTACATTAAATTTAGAAATGAACACACCAACCTTTAAATATAAAGCAACTGTGCTCTAATTTGACTTTTAGTAAAGTGGAACTTTTGTTTAGTTAAATTTTTTAATCTGTTAATATACAAATGCTGTTTTAGTCACATTTTAGGATTTTGATGACTTAGCAACAGAACCCCATAAACATTAAACTGTCTAAAGTCTCCAAGTTGTCAGAGAAGGCATCATTTAAAAAAAAAATATTAGCAGGTTACTTTCTGTCCTTAGGCTGCTGTCCTTTAACAAGTGAAATGACAAATACAAACACATCCTCTGGTATGTGTTGTTTCTGTTTGTGACTTATATAAATAATGTGTGTGTGCAACAATGGAATGTAATAATTGAATTAAAAATGAAACCATTTCAGTAAGGCACCGTTTATTTTCTTACCCAAAAAATCTGGTAGAAACATCTTGATAACGTGCAAACTTCAGCTGTATTTAATCAGTATCTTTAAACATCATATCAAAATGAGAAAAGCTTCTGTTGTAATCATCTTGACGTGCAAAAACAGAAGCATAATTTTTTTCTGTGTTTGAACCATTCTTCACTGCACAACTGTTTGCGTGTTTCTGCCTCAATTAAATCTGATTCTGCTTGTGAGACATTTAAAGATGTTTTGAACTTCTGGCAGGACTCTCTGATGGTGTGGAGACTGGACAGGTGCCGAGGTCGTCAGCTACGTCATCTGCATCGAGAACCTCAATGGGCCTCAATAGTACTTAGGAGCGACTGGATGGGTCGGGTCGGGACCCTACTAATATACACCTCACCTATACCCTACCCTAAACTTAACCCTCCCTCTTCTATTGCTTTTAATTATTTATTCAATTTATAGGGTCAAACATAATTTATTGACCCATGTGGCAATCTGGCCTGTTTCCAACCAGGCCCTTTCAGATGTTGAGCAGCAGAGATGGACCGTGCATATTTCTGTCACCTTGGGGGCAGAACTCTCAGTTTCTGGTCTAATCCGCCTGTGCCTCCTGCACTCGATATCTGTTTCTTAGGAGACCCAGTTCCTCTACTGGGTCTCGGAAGGTTAAGCTTTTGCTCCTTTCTCTATAGAAATTTCAGTCATAACTCTCGGAGGTGGAGGTATCAGTGGTTTTATTTAGGAGGGGATTTACAGATTTGACCCATCCACATGGTCCACTTTATGGAGTGGAAAGGACCCTCCGGTCATCTACTAAAAAGAATATCACATCTGGAGTGCCGCCTTCTCTGATGAGACTCAAAGTTCATCTGGCAGAGGTCATCAAACCAGCCATGAACTGCCCTAAAACGCAGGACTGGATTTGGGCCAACGCAGAAAATTGGTCATATACCACGGCGGTGGTTCTGAGGGACCATTATGAAGAGATCATTCACAATATTCAAATGGAACTGACTGGAGAATTTGAGGGCAATATTTGGGCTCCGTTTGAAATTGCAGTGAAATGGTCCAAGAGGAACTTGGGCAGACGGCTACTCCAGACTACTTTGAATCAAGCAGAGAATCTGCTGATAGAGGGCTTCTCGTCTGACCCTCCCACTGACCTGCCCGAGCCACCAGGAAGACCGGGCCAGCGATCCGGGGTGACGAGGTCCCCATCATCTCAACCTCGGGTCTCCACGGGCCCACAACCAGTAACCCGTGGATCGTCCCCTAACCACTCTTCGCCAATTCCTGGTTGTTCGACTGCTTTTCCAGTACCACCACCACCACTGAGGGGACCATCAATAAACAAACCAGAGGGAACAAGAGGTACGGTACCAGCGAACTTGCTGATGAAGGAATTCTCGGACCCCCATGGTCCTCCAATACCAGGAGACCAGCGACCCAGAGGGTTGGGGCACTCTTCACCGGCTCCTGTCGGCCCTTCTGACTTTCCCTTACCACCCCAGCTACAGAGCGGTTCGTCACCTAATCCAACCAGAGGAACAAGAGTTTTTGCACCACTTCCCCAACGTCCACAGAATCAGAACAAAACCTATTGTGGGGAAACTGCAGGAGGAGACCCTGGCCTGAGACCCTCGGTCCCGACTGCAGCCCAGGTGCCCCCCCTGTTGCCCACCCAGGGGGATGAGAACGCAACCTTGGGATCAGCACCCCCTCTAAAGGACCGGATGGAAGAGGTCACGGACGAAGAGATCGTGGAGATCTCTCTGGAGAGAGACCTAAGGAATCCTCCTACTACATCAGACCTGTTGGGAGACCTTTCTGCGGGATCAGAGGCCAGCAGGTCCAGCACTGAATTTCTGGATCTGGTTTGTGCTGCCTACTTGGAGGACCAGAGAGCAAGAGCGGGACCTGCTACACCAGGACTGAAAGAAGCACCTCTGACCTCACCGCGAAGACTAAGATCTACGGTCACGGGCACCACTGCCCCTGTAGAGACCCCCTTGGGAGGTCCAGCACCCCATAAGGGTAAACAACAGATGGGAAGGCCGGCAACAATAGCGGGCCCTAAAGCCCCTCCAGAGACCCAGTTGGTGGACTCGGCCCCCCACAGGGGTAAACAACAGGTGGGAGGGACCAAAGTTACAGCAGGTACTGGGGCCCCTCCGGAGACCCCCTTGGGGGGCCCGGACCCTCAGAGGGGTAAACAACAGATGGGAGGGATGAAAGTCAATAAAAAAGTAAATTAAAAGTCCCCCTTAGTCGAATTACACGGGTGGGGGCTAATAATGTGATGAATTTGTCTAGGAGTTTTGTATTATCAGAGGCTCAGTCCTCTCTGTTAAACAAGGGGCTCTCATTTGTTCCTTTTGTGGAGATGGAGAACTGCAATAGGCTGCAAACTAGATACGATGTACAAAGATACCACAGAAGTCTAAAATTAAGTTGTTTTTTTAAAGGGAAAAGTCTGAAATGTCCCCAACCATTTACATTGACTTCAGATTGGACCCCAGCTAACAGTAGTGTGCATCCTAAGGTTACTAAATTGATTGAAAAGGAATTGCATTTTATGGACCACAGGTTTAGACCAGTTGGAGGCCACCTCAATCTATCAGAGGGAGAAAGGCTGGCCCTGAAGGAATTAGCAAACAACAACAACATAGTTATCAAACCAGCCGATAAAGGAAGTGTGGTGGTTATTATGGATAAGGAACAATATATTTGGGAAGCTGATAGGCAACTTAATAACGAGACCTATTATAAAAAACTAGACCAACCCATCTTCCCAGAAACGATTCCCCTGGTTGAAAATATTATTAACAAATTATTTTATAACAATTTCATCGATGATAAACAAAGGCATTATCTCCTGGGAGGTTTTGAACCAAGACCGAGGCTTTTTTATCTTCTGCCTAAAATCCACAAGGAGAGAGATAAATGGTCTAAAATTCATCAGGTCCCTCCCGGGAGACCAATAGTTTCTGACTGCAGCAGTGAAACATACCGGACTGCAGAATACATTGACCACTTCCTAAATCCTTTATCCAATAAACACGATAGCTATATTAAAGATACATACGATTTTATCCATAAAATCACAAACTTGCAGTTGCCAGACGAGGCTTTGCTCTTCACCATGGACGTTGATAACCTCTATACGAATATAGACACCTCTGAGGGCCTGCGAGTGATACAAGAAACCTTTAGACAGTTCCCAGATGCCGATAGACCGAGTAGAGAATTATTGCAGTTGTTGGAATTGAATTTAACAAAGAATGATTTTGAATTTAATGGCAAGTATTATTTACAGGTGAAAGGCACGGCTATGGGCAAGAAGTTTGCCCCAGCCTACGCCAACCTGTTTATGGCCAGTTGGGAGAGGACGGCCCTGGACAAATGTGTAAAAAAACCATCACATTATTTCAGATTTTTGGACGACATTTGGGGTGTGTGGCCACACTCCTTAGAGGATTTTGAGTTTTTTTTACAAACCTTAAATACACACAATCCGTCCATCACCCTGAAAGCGACCAAGAGTTTTACATCTGTAGACTTCTTGGATATGACTACATATAAGGGCCGTCGTTTCCCAACTCAACATAAACTGGACATCAGAGTATTTTTTAAACCAACTGATACACACGCTCTGTTATATAAATCTAGTTTCCACCCTAAACATACTTTTGGGGGGATTATAAAATCGCAATTGCTTAGGTTCAGAAGAATTTGTACACAACAAACTGATTTCATGCAGGCTACTAAAATCCTTTTTGCAGTTTTATCCACCAGGGGGTATTCACGCTCCTTTTTGAGGAGATGTTTTAAGGAGTTTGAACTAGTCAGACCTCATCAGGATACCCCTCTGCTACCTCTGGTTCTAACCTACTCGGATTCGGCATCGGGACTGGCTGGAATGATTAAAAATAATTTTAAAAATCTACAGACAGAAAATCAACTTTTCCCAAATCACAGAATGATTACTGCATATAGAAGAAATAAAAATTTGAAAGATTATTTGGTCCATGCAAAACTCAAACCTGATATAAAACCCAGTAATAGTTGCCTTAAACAAAACAGGTGGGTTCAAAATAGATGGAACAAGACTGTTTATAAGACAGACAGCAGGGGACATCTTTATTCTAAAAACTGCGTATTTCTCATTTCATGTCAATTTTGCAAGAAACAATATGTGGGGGATTCTGATAAAGCATTCCGGACCACATTATCTCACATTCAATTTAAGGTGCAAACACGATCAACGTTGGACTCCCTCCTTATTAAACATTTTATTTTGCATGGTTGGGAATCGGCTAGAGTCACTGTCCTACAGAGTAATATTTACTGGACAAGATCCCAGAGACTGGCAGCCTTAAATAAGTGGATACATAACCTAAACACAGAGACTCCACTGGGCCTCAATAGTATTTAGGAGCGACTGGATGGGTCGGGTCGGGGCCCTACTAATATACACCTCACCTATACCCTACCCTAAACTTAACCCTCCCTCTTCTATTGCTTTTAATTATTTATTCAATTTATAGGGTCAAACATAATTTATTGACCCATGTGGCAATCTGGCCTGTTTCCAACCAGGCCCTTTCAGATGTTGAGCAGCAGAGATGGACCGTGCATATTTCTGTCACCTTGGGGGCAGAACTCTCAGTTTCTGGTCGAGAACCGCAGCCAGGGGCACAGCATACCTCAAAAGAAAAAAACATGAAGCTTTAAAATGTAGACAAAATAAAGGAATTAAAGAAAAATACAGATAAGCGTTAGTGATTTTTAATGTTTACTACTACAACCTGCAATAGGTCAACAATGTCCTTGTGAAGACCAGCAGTGATGGGCTCATTCTGGTCATCAGGATGTCGTGGGTCAAAACGCAGGCTGTTCAGCGTTCTCCTGGAAAACTTCTCAACGTCGATGTCATGCCTTAAATGACACCAACATGAAAAATGTGGTTGATATCAAACACATATTAGCAAATCTGTTTGTAGAAGTGTTTTTAAAAAAATGTCCAAAAACTATTCCAGATCTTACAATTGTAGAAAACATTTAAAACCGTACATATGTCATTGCATTTATTTCTTATCTAGTGCCACTAGAAAACAACAATAATTAACACAATACAATAAACTACAATTGTACAATGTTGAATAGTTTTTTGACTGGAATAAGACAAAATAAGTGATATTGTATTATTCCAGTTGTTGGTGAAGTTTGACTGAAAGTCACCTTTCTGGGTATTTGTGTTATAAGCGTAATATGAAATTTCTTCAGGAACACTGATTAAACTCACTTTAAAACTTGCAGCTCATCCAAGTAGCAGGTGCAGTTCGTTTTTGGGCTGGTCCCTTCCATGGGTGCAGGTTGGTTTAGAATGTATTTCCAACATGGTTGCAGCCACCTCCTTGTCTGCAAAAACAATCACACAATATACAACCATATTGTATGTGTCATTATGGAATTCACATGCAAAATATATTGTTTGTAATTTAAGATTTTCACACATTTTACGTCTAATAAAGTGTAAGCGGTATAAACAGCGTGTCAAAAGTGCAATAGTAAATACGTTATCAAACATAATTAAATTTTCCCAGGAAAGCTAATAAATATATCTCTTGGGATAGTTCTTATTTTTCACATCACCAATTGTTTCAGGTTGTATTTAAGACATAGTTTACAGAAATCAAATAAGAAATAAGGACGCTACGAACATTTGTGACTGACTCAAATGTCATGTTTTTGTTTACATACTGTGCTTATACTGACGGCTCTATGAAGACATGGCGCTAGTTATAGCAGCTAACAGAAGATGTTAAACCTGTAACAATAACCAAATCAGTCTAAATATCAGAAGTATTGGCGTGAGAAATTGAAAACATTTATTTCTGATGCCTAGATATAAAGGTTGTTGACAACTACACAACAGTTAACTCACCCTGCTGGACATTCGCAAAAAGCCTGAAGGATATCCCCATTTTCCATCAGCGCACACAGTCACCTCCTCTCGTATCCGTGGCACAATGTTCAGGCATTTTGACCAGTGGTTGTTCACTATTTTAAGAAACCAAGCTTACAACTCGCCATCATTACAAAGCTCCTCGGATCGTTCCTACTAGCCCCAACTTCCGATTTCGATTTGACGCAGAATTTTACCGTCCAATCAGAACGTTCGTTTCAGGTGTGCTTTGCGTGATGACGTCAACTGGTAAAAGGTCTATTTCTCTGAAACTCCAGCAACATACAGAACGACCACCTAAGTTGTTTTTCTTCACTGAATAATGAATTCACTGAATGATGGTTTAAAATGGTGTAAATTCATTTTGAGGTATTTGCTCACTCCTCTAATAGAATGCTGTTCAAAAGACCCGTAAAAGGATTAAAATTGGACATTTGTCATTTAAAACATAATGTTAGTGAATTACGTATGTTCTATTCTGTCGGAGTCTAATGTACATGTACATATTATGGCTGTGACAGAGACTCACTTGGATGAACGGTTGAAGATACAGTGGTACAGTAGCTATAGAAGTTATAATATATTAAGACTTGACATAAATAAATATGGCAGTGGTATTGCTTTTTATGTTCAGTCACATTTCAGTTAAAATAAAGTATCTTGTTATGTCTGGTATAGAAGTGTTATGGCTTCAGGTACACCCACCACATTCTAAACCAATATTAACATGCTGTTGCTACAGACCACCACATTCGAATATTTGAATAATATATGCACAATTATCGAGAGGGCCACGGATACAAATAATGATCTGTTCATTCTTGCAGATCATAGATTGGTTTTCTAGTAACTGTCATTTGAAAACAATATTGATCGATATGACCTCCATATGCAACCATTCTCAAGTAATAAATTTATCTACTAGAATTAATATTAATCAAAAGGGTGTAAAAACCTCTACATGTATTGACCATGTGTATACAAATTGTGCTGATAAATGCTTTGACATCATTTCTGTACCCGTAGGATTTAGTGATCACAATGTTATCGCCCTGGCTGTAAAAACCGTAGTTCTAAGGTGAGGGCTAAAGTAATATATAAATGAATGTAGTTTTAGTTTTTTTTTGTTTTTTCAGAACACGATTGTATAGAAGACATGAGATGTGTAAAGTGGAATGATATATTACAGATAACACAAGCCGAGCCAGCATTAACTTCCTTTTGTAAATGATTTTCAGCTGTCTGTGATAAACATGCTCCAATTAAAAGATCATCTGTAAGATCCTCCAGGTCTCCTTGTTAGATGATCACTTGAGAAATTTAATGAAAAATAGGAATGACAATAGTTGCTGTGATGTCAGGGAATGCTGCCGATTTGAAAATTTATCGTTCACTTTGAAATAAAGTGACAAAATTAAACAGGTTAAAGAAAAAGCAATATTATCAAATTAAATTTGAGCAGACTATGCAAAACAGTAAATTAATTAATGAGTAGAGGTAAAGCAAACAATGTGTTCAAATGAATGAAGCGGTTCTTACTGAGCCATTTGAAATAGCAAATTATTTTAATAATTATTACTTGGAAAAGGTGAATAGAGATGAAAAGCCCCTATAGTGAGTTGGAGATTGTTGCATGAAATTATTAAAAATCAATTTATGAAAAATAAAAACTTGTAAACTTGTAACTGTAGGAGATATGGAAAAGCTGCTTATCAATGTGGATAAACCATGTGGAATTGACAATGTGGACGGAAGGCTTCTTAAGATATCAGCTAATTTAATAGCCAAGCCTTTATGTAATATTTTTAATCTGTGTTGTGATGAATGTATTTATTCAGATCTGTGGAAAATTTCAAGTTATTCCAGTAGATAAAAATTTGAAAGAACCTTTAATGGGGCAAAATAGCTGTTCTATAAGCATTTCACCAGTCTCAAGTTAATGGAAAAAGTTGTGTTGAAACAAATTCAACATATTACTTTGACTTAAACTGTATCTACTCTGATGTTAGTGTGCACGTAAAGAGGGCTACTCTACGAGTACTGCACTGACAGCTCTTACTGATGATTGGTTAAAGCTAATTGAAAACAACTGGTTGGTGTATTTCTTGACTTTAGTGCAGCTTTTGATATTGTTGACCCTGAGCTATTACTAATGAAGCTGTCAATTTATCAAAAACTCAGCTATTAACTTCATGAGTATCTTATTGAAAGGAAACAATGTGATGGAGATGTTCAATATTTATCATCTAAAACTAATTACTCTGACCCAATAATTATAACCCAGCTCATTTATATCAAATATTCTCTGTTCCCTTTAAACACTTATATTTGATAGTACAAACATGTTGTTTGCTTTTTCTCTGATACAGAAAAGACAGTCTTCTAGCCTTGACAAATGTTTGGACTAGATGTTCTTGTTTGATCAGAACCATGACTTGTTTGTTTTATCTGTAAGACGTCAGAGCTTGTCAAACTCCACCTGCTTCTTGTTTAAATAGCTTGTCATGTCCAGTACAATTTGGAATTGTGCAGGACAATGTATTTGAGACCAAACTAAGTTTCAAAAGACATTAAAAGCCATTCCCCTTTGCAAAGTTGTTTGTCTGATTTAACACTGTTCTCTTGTTTATCTTTGTGTGGTTTTTATTAAGGTAACAGGGGTTTAAAATCCCCATCATTTTGGTGCCGAAAACCCATTCTCCCCACACCTGCTCCTGAAGACCTCTGAACGGAGCGCAGCTGCGAGGCACGGTAAATATGACAGAAAGTCCAGTGATTGGGTTTGTCTCTGGCCAGCTTCCTCTGTCCATGGTGCGGTCAGGGTCGGGTTGCCGGAGATTTCCAGACATCCACACAGGTCAGCAAGAAATGTGAGTGTTAAATAGTGTTTGTTGATATGTCGTTTTTAAAACAATTTGAGTACAGTAACAGGAACTATCACCCTGAGCCGATGATTTGAAATTATGAATGAGGTGTCTGCTTTTCGATAACTAGGCGAATTTTGCGCTCACGCTAGTTGGCAGAACCAAGATTTCTGTGATTTATAAGCGAGGGCAGCCAAAAACACGCCAAGACCAGAAATGTGAGGCTGGCTGCCAGACCTTTAAATTGGACGTTTAGTGTGTCCGGCCAGGCGAGAAGAGACATTAAGACAGGAACGTTTATTTTTATATTTGCGCGTCATTATGTACTGTATTTGTTTAGTCTTTTTATGTGTATGTTTGTTTCTGGAGCCCTGCACCTCTGCTTTTTCTTCCTCCCATTTTCTTGTGTGTGTGCATGTGTAGCTCGGCTCCTGTCTGTTATCTGTGGGCCTTCACCCCCCCCCCCACCCGAGCTGAGCCTGCAGCCTGTTTTCTGTTCTCTGAGAGTGAATGTGCAGGTACTTGGTTTTTGTGTCTGAGAAGTTGCTGTTTTGGAGGTGATTTCTGGATCTAAAAAGTTTTTCCAGTTTGACATTGATTTGCTCACATATATTAATAATTACTGTACACAAAAGGTTGTCTGTCTAAAAGGAAAAAGAAAAGAGATAGACCTTTAGTCAGAAAAAAAAAAAAATGTGGCTGAATGAATCAGAGAGACAAAGCATCTGAATAAGTTTTTATTTTATTTTAAAACAAGTACTCTAGTGGCCTTGGACGGATGCAGCTGCGTCTGCACATCCTCCAGATAAACTTGGCAAACTTGTTGTTTTGCTAAGTGACAAAACAAACAGTTTCAGCTGTTTTATCCTTCATTATGAAATGTTAGTTTCAGAGCAGAAACTAACAACCTTTCCCCCCCCCCCTTCCCCCGACCTCCACCCCACCCCTCATCCCC